>WOXC01003963.1:0-180668 GCA_011680675.1 Gymnobelideus leadbeateri
TTCCTAGCTGTGTGACCTGCACAAATTACTCGCCCTCTCTGAGCTTTGATTTCTTTATCTATAAAACTGGGGGTAAGAGTAATACCTACTTTACTGGGTTGTTGTGAAGATCTAATGAGAAGATAGAAGTAAAGCACTTTGCAAACCTTCGAGCCTCATGTAAACGTTAGCTTTGATGGTGAGAAGGAGGAAGAGAGGGAAGATGAGGAGAAGGAGAAGGAGGAGGAAGAGACAGAGGAGGGAGAAGAGGGGGAAGGGGAGGAGGAGGGGAGGAGAAGGATGTAATAATAATATTATGGCAGCTAGAGGGTGCAGTGTCAGGCCTGGAGTCAGAAAGACCTGAATTCAAATTGATGCTCTCAGACATTTTACTAGCTGTGTGACCCTGGCAAGTCACTTCACCCTGTTTGCCTCAGTTTCCTCATCTGTAGAATGAGCTAGAGAAGGAAAAGGCAAATCACTCCAGTATCTTTGCCAAGAAAACCCCAAATAGGGTCATGAAGAGTTAGACATGACTGAACAACAACAAACAATATTATATTGTTATATATCATCATATATAAATGATATATATGTTATTACTTAATTAGAATATTATATAAAGTCATATTTTAAATTATATAATTATTATACTATACGATATTACACAATGGCCATAATATTATTGTATATTGGGAATAATAATAAGACATCATGGGGCATGCTCTGGGATAGTGAGAGACTCTATAAAGGGGAGCAATGGGAGAAACAGGTGGATAGATAGCTGTAGGATTTCCCCAATATTCAGATGAGAAAATTGAGGTTAAGTGAGGTTGCCTGGCTAATAAGTCTCAGAGAGCAGCTTTGGATCCAAACCCAATGATTCTGGACCCAGCCCTCTTTCCCTTATCACAGTGAAGCTGGTTTATGGAGAGCTTAAAGAAGAAGAGGGAGAAATTGCCCACTCCTGCCTCTTTCCCTGCAGATGGAGATCATAAGCCCCCAGGACACCAGATCCTTCTCTATCAATGAGGGGGGGCAGGTGCTAACCCCCAGCCAGGGCCTCGTTGGTAGTGCTGACAAGGTGAGTGTTGCTTGCCTGCTGGGGGCTGGGGGAAAGGGATGAGATGCTGATGTAGATTTATGGGGGCCCCAGAAGGAGAGAGGAATGATGGGAATTGCAGGGTGAAGGCTGAGAAAATTTCTAGGCTAAAAGAAAGGGGATGGTGGCTAAATTAGATATAGGAAAGGCAGCACCAAGCCTCAGGCCTCTTTCTGTACTGCCTGATGCCCAAATGATCAGTTTATTCATTCAACCAATATACAGTGAACACTTAATGTATATAACCAATAAGCATTTATTAAGCACTTTCTAAATATCTGGCATTCTGCTGAGAGCTGAGGATACAAAGAAAGGCAAAAACACAAAACCAGTCCCTCTTCTCAGGGAGTTTGTATTCTAATGGGGAAGACCATGTGTATGTACAGTACATGTTTATAGAGTAGAAGCAAGGTCATCTTAGAGGGTGATAGATGGAGTACTAGGAGAATACTATGTTGGGCCCTGGGAAAGAAAGGCAATTTAGATATACCCTTTGCACTCATGAGATTACCATCTAATAGAACAATGACGGAAAAAAAACAGAGAAGAAGAATAGTATATGGAGAGAGCATTAGAGAGGCCCAAACCACATGCTACATGAGGTCCCAGGGAGAAAGTGACCCAACCAGGAGGAGTAGAGAAAGGAGAGCTGGGAATTTTTTAATGTCCCAAATGTGTTGCATTTATTAATATTAATATTTATTAATTGCTAATTAATAATTATATATATTACTTTTTAAAGAAAGTAATATGAAATGGACATTTATGGTTCTATACATAACTCCCTTTTTGTATTCTTTTTTTCATCTCTTTTTTATTTTTTAGTTTATATCATTCATTTCATAAGATTTTGAGTCACAAATTTTCTCCCCATTTTCCCCTACCCACCACCCCAAAACAGCAATCCCACTGAATATCTCCTCCCCCGATCTGCTCTCTCCCATATCTTCCCCCAACCCCCTTCCAACTTTCCAGTAGGGCATGATCTCTATGCCCCAGTGCTTATATATCTTATTTCCCAGTTACATGTAAAATAATAATAATAATAATATATATTTAAATATTTGATTTTAAAACTTAGAATTCCAGATTCTTTCCCTTTCTCCCTTGTCACCCACCCTTACTTGGAAGATAAGCAATTCAATATAAGTTGTACATGTGTAGGTTATGCAAAACATTACCATAGTAGATACATTGTGAAAGACTGACCACATTTCCCTCCATCCTATCCCTCCTCCCACTTGTTCTATTCTCTACTTTGATTCTGTCCCTTTTCAAAAGTGGGTGCTTCCAACTTCCCTCCCCACCAGCCTGCCCTCCCTTCCACCATCACCCCTCTCATCCCCTTTCCCCCTACTATCCTGTAGGGTGAGATACCCTATTTAGTGTGTATGTCATTCCCTCCCTAAGCAAAATTCAATGAGAATAAGCTTGACTCATTCCCTTTTGCCTTCCTGTTCTTCCCGTCCATTGTAACAGCTTTCCCTTGCCTCTTCTATATGAGATAATATGCCCCATTCTCTCTCTCTCCCCATCTCTTCTCATTATATTCCTCTGTCACCTCTTAATTTCACCTTTTAAGTATCATCCCTTCCTATTCAATTGGTCCTGTGCCCTCTGTTTATGTATACCTGTACACATATATACACACACTCACATATGTATTCATACGCCCATATACCCTCCTATATAGACATATATATATGTGTACATATACATATACATACATTTATATTTCCTTCAACTATTCTCATATTGAGAAAAGTTTCATAAATTACAATTATCACTTTTCCCATGTAAGAATATAAATAGTTCGACTTTGATAAGTTCCTTATGATTTGTTTTCCCTGTTTACCTTCTCATGTTTCTCTTGCTTCTTGTATCTAAATGTCAAATTTTCTGTTCAGCTCTGGTTTTTTCATCAAGAATGCTTGAAAGTCCTTTATTCCATTGAATGACCATATTTTCCCTTGAAACATCGTACTCAGTTTTGCTGGGTAGGTGATTCTTGGTTTTAATCCCGGCTCCTTTGCCCTGCAGAATATCATATTCCAAGCCCCTCAATCCCTCAGTGTAGAAGCTGCCAGATCCTGTGTTGTCCTGATTGTGCTTCCACAACATTCAAATTGTTTCTTCCTGGCTGCTTTTAATATTTTCTCCTTCATCTGGGGATTCTGGAACCTGGCTATAATATTCCTAAGAATTTTCCTTTTGGGATCTTTTTCAGGAGGTGATTGGTAGATTCTTTCAACCTCTATTTTGCCCTCTGGTTCTAAAATATCAGGGCAATTTTCCTTGAGAATTTCTTGAAGGATGGTTTCTAGGTTCTTTTTTTGATCATGGCTTTCATGTAGTCCAATAATTTTTAAATTATCTCTCCTGGATCTATTTTCTAGGTCAGTGTTTTTTCCAATGAGATATTTCACATTGCCTTCTACTTTTTCACTTGTTTGGATCTGTTTAATAGTGTCTTGATTTCTCATAAAGTTATTAGCTTCCATTTGCTCCAATCTAATTCTGAAGGAATTATTCTCTTCAGTGAGCTTTTGAGATTCTTTTTCCACCTGACAGATTTGCCTTTCTAAGGCATTCTTCTCCTCGCTGCCTTTTTTGAGCCTCTTCTGCCATCTGAGTTAGTCTATTTTTAAGGTGTTATTTTCTCCAGTCAGGTTATTGACTCTCATTTCATAATTTTCTTGCATTGTTCTCATTTCTCTTCCCAATTTTTCCTCCACTTCTCTTACTTGGTTTTCAAAATCCTTCTTAAGCTCCTCTATGGCCTGTAACCAACTCATATTTTTCTTGGAAGCTTTTGGTGCAGGAGTTCTGACTTCATTGTCTTCCTCCTGTTCCATGCTTTGATCCTTTTTGTCCCCAAAATAAGAGTCTAATGTAGGATTGCTCTGCTTGCTTTGCTTCCTTTGCTTGCTCATGTTGCCACTCAGTTACTTGACTTCTGAGCTTTTTGCCACAGTAAAACTCTGCTACCAGAGAGGGGAGCTTTATCCCAATTGCTGGGGTTTTTGCAGTTGCTGGAGCTGTTAGTTGGGTGCCTTGTCTGAAGCCTCCACATGCTCTGGGAAACTGGTCACACACCCCAGGACTTCCACTCTAAATAGCAATCCAGAGACAAGCAGGTTAAAGCAGGAGTGATTATTCCTCATACTGGTTGCTTAGTCCCCCTACAATCTGCAGGCTAGGAGCTCTGAAGCAGCCAAGTGGCAGCAGCTGCACAGCTGCCACACCTCAGCAGCTTCTCCCACCCCCCCCCCCAGGGGGTAAAGGCTGGACCACACTCCTGAACTCCCAGTTCCCAAAGTCCACATTGCACTGACCTGTCACTTTGTCCTTAGCATCTGTGGGTTGATAAATCTGGAAACCGCCACAGCTGCTGGTAATCTGAAGTCCCTCCAGCCAACAGCTGGTTGTGGCCACCCTGAGACTAAAACCTCTGGCTCGTGTGGGCCTGGGCTTGGCTCCAGATCGCTGTGCCGGCCCCTTCTTGCCAGCCTACCGGGCTGTCTTCAGCGGGAAGTTAGTTTATCTCTGTCATTTTATGGGTTCTGTAGCTCCAAAGTTTGTTTAGAGTCATTTTTTTACATGAATTGGAGGAGGTGGAAGCAGGAACTGCACCCAAGTCCTGTTTCTCCTCTGCTATTTTGACTCCACCCCTGAGAGCTGGGATTTTGACTGGACTTTAATAGATGGATAGAAATTGGACAAGTGAAGAGATAGATGCACGGAGAAATTCTGAACCATTTAGGGTATATTCAGAATGAGGGCAGAGACTTTTTCACTTACATTGTAGTGTACAGTGTGTGAAACAAAGAAATCAAGCCAGAAAGGTAAGTTGGGCTCAAACTGTGAGAGGCCTTGAATACCAAGCACAGGAATTTTGGAAGCTGTAAGGAACCAATGAAGATTGTTGAGCTTAGAAGTCTAGAGTGATCAGTTCTATTGAATAGGAAGATGATTGTGGGAGTGGCCTAAAGGATAGTTTGTTGGTCTGGGGGGCAGAGTAGGGTGGAGCGAGCCAAGAGTTGTAAGGATGCAAGTAATGACCCAGTGAAATGGTAGTGAGGACCTCCACTGGGGGGTAGGAATTGGAACAGAGGAGAAGTGAGGGATGTGATTTTGTAGAAGTACTCTGATGGGAGAAGTGAGGGAAAGGGAAGAATCAAGAACAACCCAAGTGTCCAAAGGATTCTCTTCTTACTCCTCCCCTCATTAAAATCCAAATTTCCTCAAGGTCTGGGTGGAAAAACAGCTGATTAAGAAGCAAGGAAGCATGGTCTAGTGGTTAGAGAAAGCAAAAGACTTGGAATCAGTCATCCCTAAGTTCCAATCCCACCTTGAACACTTACAAGCCACTTCGTATTGCTGTGCTTCTGTTTCCCCATCTCTAATTATGAGAGAATTGAACTCAAGGACTTCGTTCGTTCCCTCCTAATTCTCAATCTGTAATTCTGTGACTAAACCAGTGCACACTGAAGTATAAAAATAATAACAATTAGGACAATAAGTCCACATCTATGTGGCACGTTGCAGCTTACAAAGGGCTTTATGAGCATTATATACTTTGAGGTGGGTAGGGCCAGTGTTGTTGTCCCTATTTTACAGAGGAGAAAACTAAGATTCGGAGAAGGTTCCCACAGGGAGGAAATGGATGAGCCAGCCTTTAAACCTACTTTTCCTAACTCTTTTCACCCCCAAACTTTCTCAGAGTGAATAACCAATAGCTTAACATGTCGGCCCTTTCTAAGGTAGTAGTTTTAAGAGAGGGCTTTGTTAACTCAATAAACCTTATTAAAGGTCCAAGTTCCAGAAGGACAGAAACTGAGTCTTATCTTTTTATCTCCCCCAAGCCAGCATAGTATTTATTGCATGAGTGAATGAATGAATGAATGAATGAATGAATGGTGCTATTATGGTAGAATTTCAGAAGGCTCATGGGCCTTCACCCTCCATTTTGGTTTTCTCCTGGGTCTCACCTCTAGCACTTCCAGCTGAAGATCTTGGTCACTGATGGACAAGGCAAGAGTTGCCAGGGGACCCTGACAGTGGAGGTTCTGCCCAATCCTTCCAACAAAATCTCCTTCAGGTATGAAATCCTCCTCTCTCTGGGTCTAGGGCTGAGTTCTACATCCTGGGGAAAGACAGAGGAATGTGACCCAAGCTGCAACTCCAGGAATTTTAGTTCTCTTTAGTATCCTGCCTTGAGACTATCCCTACTCATACTCTCTCTTAGGAGTCCCCAGGACCAATTTTCTAGTCTGGGGATTTGGAGGCATGCATATGGGAGGAAAACATTGTGGTATACTGGAAAAGTCTTGGTTTTGGAGTCAGAGTCCCTTGGTTCAAATCTTCCTCCTGAGGCTAATTGTCCATGTTCCTGTGAGCCTCTTAACCTTCCTAGGCCCATCCATAAATGGAATGGGCGGGGGAAGAGATTGAACTAGATGGTCTTCGGGGGTCCATTCTAGCTTTCGACTATAATCTTATTTCTTCTACCAGAGCACCAAAGAGGAGTTAGGAAGAAGGTCTTGGATATAGTGGGCAGTTTAAAAAGATATATATTATATTTTTAATGGTCTTATTTAGAAAAAGAGACTGACATTCCATTTCATTCCAACAATATTTACTGAATTCCATGTAACTCCAAACTTCTTAATGATTAGAAATGTTTAAAAGTGGAATGGATGGGCCCTGGTCTTAGTGAGTTCCTTATCTCCAGAGGTCGTTAAGGGAAGCTTGATGGCTGCTAGTCAGGAAAGTTGTCTCCTGGCTTCTAGTGTAACCCCTTTCTTGTCCAACTTTCATACTGCTGTCTGGGAAATCTCTTGTCTATTGAATGGAGCATAAACTCCAGACCCTGGCATTCACAACCATTCCAATCTAACTCCAACTTACTGGTCCAGACCTATCTCATCCCACTCTCTCTCTCCCAGTCCAACTAGACCACTCTGGGTCCCCCATTCTAGCTCTCTCCTCTCTGAGGGAGTGCAGAGAGGTAAGGGGGGCATGGCTGGGTCTGTGACTTGGGGATCAGTTACAGAATCACACAGATTCCCAGATTTAGAGATGAGAGGAACTTTGAGGGCCATCTCTTCCAATTTCCCCATTTTACTGATGAGGAAACTGAAGCCCAGGAAGGTAAGTCTCCTTATTTCTACAAACCTCTGTCTCCTCCTTTGTACAGTGGAAGTCATAATACTTGCATAATTTCATCCACAGGGTTATTGTAAATATAAAGTGAGATAAGGCATATAATGCCTTTGTTTGCACTGTCCCAGAATGCCTCGTGGATTTCTCTCCGCCTCTCTGCCTCCCCACATTTTCTTATATTAAATCCTTCTTTTCCTTTAAAACTTACATAATGTACTATCTCAGGAAGCCTTCCTTGATGCTCCAGGTAAAAGAGAATTTATTTCTCCCTTCTCCAATTTCTCATAGCATTCTCCTTGGATTTCCCCTTTACAAGCATCCCAGTCTCTCTTGTAGCACTGATATTTAGGTCCATATGAATGAATGAATGAATGAATGAATCTAATAAATGAATTAAATTGAATAAATGAATTAAAAAGCATTTATTAAGCACTTTATCCACTATGCTACTGTTTCTCAATGCTTATTGAATTGAATGTTGTAGAGGGGACACCTGTTTGGGTAGGGATTGGACTAGATGACCTCTGAAGTCCCTTCTGGCTCTGAGATGTTGTGATCTATGATTCTGAAGGTAGAATGTATCTGGCTCTGGTCTGGATCTCAAGGGGCTGCCCAGCTATAGCCACCTCTCTCTTTCTCATCTGGTTATTCTCTTCAGATGGAGGTGGGGACAATGCTAGGGAAATCTCTAAATGGGAAGGTACTTAGATTTGTTGGGCCTATAGGACTCCGTTCCAGACCTTCAATATCTCTGAAGACCTAGAGGCTGGTGGAGTGGTTGGCCAGGTCCAAGCCAATGGCAGCCGTGTTCGATATCAGATCACTGAACCTGTTCCCTGCCCCTTATACTTCATCAGTTCTGGTGAGCCTTCGTGGGTATGGGGAAGGTTTGGAGGTGGGTCTGGGGAAAGGTGACCAGGGCAGGTGAGGTGGAGATGTGTGTTGTGGGCTGGGCCATAGGTTCAATCCTCCCTACCTTCCTGCACAGTGGATGGACAGCTACGGACCACAGCTCCTCTGGATCTGAGATGGAATCCTGCAGTCACAGAGTTAAAAGTGAAGGCATATGATCCATTTCAGCCCTCTATTAGTGCCCAGCTCAGTGTCATTGTCAATGTGAAGCCCACCAACACCTGGGCCCCTCGATGCACTCCTGCATTGCTAGTGTGAGTTGTTAGCAGCCAGACTCTGCCCTTCTGGATGCGTCTTCTTGCAGGAAACCCCCCTATCCAGAGCCCACCAAGCCTAGTCCCCAAGATAACCAAGGCTTCCTGATTGTCTGAAAATAGGCCTATGATTACAGGATAAAGCAAGGAATTCAGTCCATGGAGTCCAGAGCCATCCTTCCTAGCCCAAGGGGAGTAGGGATAGCCAGGACAGGCTAGACTTGGCAGAATTTTAGAACAGAATAGTTTTGGGTCACCTAGTCTAGAACTGACAGACTTCTTGTATTTGCATTTCCAATGACTTTTCCTTGTAGGGATTTCTGAATTTTTATATTCTTTCTTTTCTTTATAAATGCTAGAAAATGGGACAGCTAGGTGTCGAAGTGAATAGAGCACTGGCCCTGGAGTCAGGAGGACCTGAGTTCAAATCCAGCCTCAGACACTTAACACAAAACTAGCTTGTGACCTTGGGCAAATCACTTAACCTAAATTGCCCTCCAAAAAACCCCCCAAAATAAAAATTAAAATGATAGAAAACACATCATTATGGTTGTGGTTGTTTATCTATTATCTGTCTATCATCTATCTATCTATCTATCTATCTATCTATCTATCTATCTATCTATCTATCTAGTATTAGCCAGGGAATAGAAGGGAAAGGGAAATTATGTGCTAGTAAAGTACCTCACACATAGTAGCCTTGTTGATCAACTGATTGATAGGAAAGAGAATTGGGAGAATGAAGCAGGAAGAGGAGGGGGCATGGGGATAAGTTATTAGAAATGAGGAAGAGAAAAATCTCTGATCCAGGAAGTTAAATTTACTGAGGGACCAGAAAGGTCCTTGGAGAAATGGCTGCATGGGTTCAGGGATCAGGGAAATTTTTTAAATTGTGAAATGAAGGGGAAAAGAACTGAAGGAAACATCCTCCGAATAGACTCTGAGAGAGGCTGGTATCATCAGAAATAGGCAGAGGGTCCAGTAGGCCTAAGGCCTAGGGCAGAGATCTCTCTCATCCTTCAAGGTATTTGTTTCACAGCCCTTTAAAGGGACTCCCACCCAGGACTAGAGCTTAGAGCCTTTCAGAGTAGAATGGAGTTGGAAAGTTTTATTTGTGCAGATTCCCCTGATGGTCCTTTTCCTTGGCCTTTGAAATATCCTTATCAAACATAGAATGCTAGAATTGGGAGGGGCCTTGGAGATTATTCCATTCAACTCATCCCTTCCCCCACCCCTCATGATCAGAAAACCAAGAACTAGAAAGGTTAATGTTTGTGATCACACAACTGGTCTTCCCACTCCAAGTCAAAGCTTTCTCCAGTGTACCAGCATTATCTTCCCTCTCAACATCCCTCACTTCGGTTCTTAACACAATTCCCCATGTCTTTCCAACAGCACCCAAGTCCCAGAGACCATCCCCGTGGGCAGCATCCTGATGACTCTGGTCTGCTCTGACCCAGACTCCATCAGCAGCACCTTTCATTATCAGCTCTGGCACCACGAGACCAAGTCAAACCACAGCTTCCGCCTGCAGGGTCCGGTCCTTCAGGTGCCATCCCAGCCAGGGGCTCTCTGGACACCACCAGGAAGGGATACTGGCCCTGGGACTCCACTTCTAGAATGGGCAACCCTGGACTGATACAATGGCCAAGGGCTAGGATTTCCACTAAGACTTGACCCTGTGACTTGCTGTGGGGCGGGTGGAGAGTGGATGTTTTTTATATAGTCTTGACTCTTTCCCAAAAACTTTCATGCCCATTTGATCCTCAGAAGTTTATATAGTAAGGAAAGAGAGAGATTATTTGTTCTGGTGAACCTCTCTAATATCCTTATTAGGCATTATGAAGTATTAGAGTTATCTGTGTTAGTATTTTATATTCTGGTGTATGGTCCAAAGAGGCTGGGACAGGGTCTTCTCTAAATTCCGTGTTGCCCCAGCCTCCTAGCCCAGTGTTTTACACACAGGGAGTGCTCAATAACTTTGTTCAATAAATAAATGAGGAAAATGAAGCCCAGATAGACTAAGTCATTTCCCCAAGGTCACACAATTCAGTTAGACAAACGTTTATTGCAAATCTGTGTTCAAGGTTTGGTTCTGTTTATGGTCCTAGGAGCCACTATAGAAGTCAGGAAGCGCAGCGGGTAGTGAGACACACTTGAAGACAGGAAGACCTGAGTTCACATCCTCCCTAACACTTCCCAATTCAAATGATTTAAACTCTCTCAGACTCAGTTTCCTCATCTATAAAGTGAAGATAATAATATCATTGGGTAGTTGCAAGGATCAAATGAGTTGTCATATGTAAAATGCTTTGTAAACCTTAATGTACCATGTAAATGGGACATGTTATTCATTTGATGCCCCTCCTCAGTATGGGGGTGACTTTTTATGGAAATGCCAAAGGGCAAATGGTCTACAGTGAAGGGCTTAGAGGGTGGGTGGTTCCCCTGAGTGCTACTATGTGAGAAGAAACTCTCCACCTTTTTTTACCCAGGAGAATCTCCCTGGAACACAAGCTTTTCCTGAATTGGGGGTGGCATCAGCCCTATTCAATCAATCAAACCCTAATCAATCCTGTTCAGTGACTGAGATTCTTTCTCCTCTCCTCTCTCTTCTCTCTTGGGCAGGTGAACAGCACACTAGACTACGACTCGACTGCACCCAACGCTCAGTACAAGGCCACCATCCTGGTGACTGATAATGGCCAGCCCCCCCAAACCAGTGAGTCTTCTTGGGCCTGGGCTTCATCCAACTTCCCACTTCCCTAGGGTTAGAGTCTATCAGGATTCAGTTCCTTCCCCATATCTTACCTCAGAGTCCTAGATTTCTTGTTTCTCATGCTCCAGTGGCCTCTTTTTGTCCTGTTGTAACCTCTAATTAGGTAGCATCCTGCTTGGTACACGTTGCTTCCTTTTAAGAGGAACTCATCTAGTCCCTTAGTCCAGAAACTCCCTGATTATGGGGACAATGTCTCTCTCTCTCAAACCTGTGACTCCCAAAGGGCAAAAGCTTTCCCCTCCCTTAGCTCTTAGTTCTTGGAGGGCAGAGACCCCATCTCTCCCTTGTGCCAGCTGTTCCCTGAGGAACAAAGTTTGAATGGAGGCTGGTGCCTGGTCTCCTCAATGTAGATATTTTCTGAGGGTGAGGCTGTCATTCCAGTCTTCAGTATGGCATCTAGGTGCTGCTGCACACAGTGGGAAATTGGGGAAAATGGTCTGAATGAAGCTCCCTGTCTCTTCCTCCCCCTCCGTCCCCAACCCCTACCCTAGGCAAAGTGCCAGTGCTGGTGACAGTGACACCAGTGAATGAGTATTCTCCTACCTGTCCTGCTCACAAGTTCCTGGTCAAAGAGGATGCTCTGCATGGCACACTGGTTGGCACCATTCTTGGCTCAGACCGTGACTATCCACCCAACAGCATTGAATATCACATTTCAGACTCATCAGCCAACTTCTACATTGACCCTCGAAGTGGTACCTACCTTCCACCATAAGCTTAAGAAAACTTGCCCCTTTCCCTTAAATTGTAGCTTCTTAACCTTTGGTTTTCAATTTTGCAAGCTGTGTTTCCACATATTCTGAGAAGGGGCCCATGGGATTTACTTTGCCAAAGGTGTCCAAACATAAACAAGGTTAAGAGTTCCTTTGGGGGCATTTCCTAGTTCCTCTAATTATCACTGGTCCCTCTGGTGTATAACGGAAAAAGAAGAGGGGGAATATTCCCAATTCTCCAGCACTTTAAGGGTTAAAGAGCACATTTCCTCATAAGAATGCTTAGAGGTAGGAAATTTCAGGACAATTATGCCAGGGCTATGTGAAAGTCTTTAATCAATGCTTTCATTCATTATCTCTACTTTTTGAATGAAGGAATTGAGGCTTAGAAAGGTTAAGTGATTTATCTCTAATCATACAGCTAGTACTGGAGTGCTAGAACCAGAGCTTGAACCCAGGACTTCGGTTTCTAGACGTGTTTTCTCCATCATATCCTAATGCCTCTGAAACAGAGGGCCTGGGAGACAAGTTGGAATTGGGCTTGGAATGAAGGTTTGGGAAGTTGAGGAAGTCAAACTATTCTCTATAAGGTAAACTCCATCTTCTGGCATCATTGGACTATGAAAAACAGAAGACATATATGCTGGTGATCTTTCTGACTGATCGAGACCAGGACCAGAATTCTACACACCACCGATCGGGTTCCTGCACCATCACTATTGAGGTTCAGGTAAACCGCCCCAGTCCTGGTTCCCTGGCCATGCCCTGTATTAGAATCTTGGCCCTAACCTTTCTACCTGACCTACCTTTGGAAAGTTACTCAACCTCCTGGGCCTCAGTTTCTTCCTCTGTAAAATAAAGGAGTTGTACTAGATGGCCTCTAAGGTCACTCCCACCTCCAAATCTATGGTCTTATTCCATTTCTTCCCCTTCAGCTGGTGTCCTTTCCTTCTTCTGACAGCCCCAATTTTCCAACAGAATCATGGGAAAAATATTTTATAGCCTTTAAGGTGATTTATAGTACAAATAATTTCTTCCTTCCTTATGAAAAGAGAGGGATGAGTTTTCCCCTGATCTCTGGGCTTGGGAGACCCTCTCACAATACCCCTGACAGATCCCCCCACCTTGCTCCTTTTTGGTTAACTTGGAGAAAGGGGGCTGCCATTTCCAGAAAGTAGCTAGAACATAAGCTTCTGTGCTCTGAAGTTGTTCTCTCTGAGTCAGAAAGGAGAACCCTGAACCCCTTTCTATCTTGTAGAATGTGAATGAACATGTCCCAGAATGTGAACCTCCATTCCAAGAGCTCACCATTTCTTCTGCCCCAAGCATCAGTGCAGAAGTGACAAGGTTGATGTGCTCAGATCAGGACATGCCAGAACAAGCCCCAGGAACATTCTCTTTCACCATTGTTGGAGGTCAGGGATGGTGAATTGGGACTATAAGCCTCTGGACCTGGGTTAGGAGGGATGGTTTTAGAGACTGCTGAGTATAATGGAACAGAGCTGTTCTGGTGCCTGTGTACCAGGAAATGTGCTGGGGCAAGCAAGAAAGGCATCCTTAAATCAATTTTTTTTGCTTTTTTTGTTTTTTTGGAGGAGAGAAAACAGGGCACTTGGGGTTAAGTGACTTGCCTAAGGTCACACGGCTAGTAAGTGTTAAGTGTCTGAGGCCAGATTTGAACTCAGGTCCTCCTGACTCCAGGGCTAGTACTCTATTCACTGTGCCACCTAGCCGCCCCACTTAAATCAACTTTTAAAGACAAATTCAGTTGCAGGAGGAGAGCCCAGGGAAAGGTCTTGTACTTTGAGTCACAAGGTCCCTTGCAGTGGGAAGACCCTAGGACAGTAGCCTCCATGCTGCTGATGGGGAGGCTACTGCTAAGGGCAGATCAGGATTGGTGTCTCAAGTAGGGTGTGAAAAAGCATCGGGATCTCAACTCCGATGGTTCCTCTGGGAATCATCTGATACCCCAATTGTGTCTTTGTGTGAGCCCCTGATTTTTACATGTGCAGATTCCATGTTTAAAGTCTCAGAGATGGTGGACAGCCAGCACTACCCCTACAAGGGTGCCCTGCACAAAGTCATGGTCCCTGGCCCAAACGGGTGTTGTTGTGCTGAGGGAGTATAGGCCCATCCCTCAGAGATTTTAAGCTGCCCCTCTGCCCCAGGAAGAGACATGTGGGGTTGGGGGAGGTGACAGAGGATGCAAAGAGTGCAGGGGTGGGAAAAAGTAGAACTGCAGTCATCTCTCTTAACCCAGCCCTCCCCATGCAGCAATTGCCAGTGCTGAGCTTTGGCAGATGGGGGGTGGGCCACTAGGTCCCAGGAGAGAGGCATGATAGAGATTCATCTGTTGAGAGTGGGAAAGAAGGGGGAAGGAAGGAGAGAGAGAGAGAGAGAGAGAGAGAGAGAGAGAGAGAGAGAGAGAGAGATGGTTGACTTGACCCATTTTATGACTTTCCTTGATAGGAAACAGCAATGGAAGGTTCTACATGAGGGACAATATTCTATTTCACAACGCCTTTTCCTTCCAGCCCGATGGGCCAGACCCCTACACTTATGAGCTCCTGGTCCGTGTGACTGACAAAGGGCCAACCCTCCCCCTCTTCAGTACCACAGCCATCGTCATTATTCATGTGATTCCCTGGATGACCACCATGCCCACCACCAGCACAAAACCCCCAATGGTGAGGCTCCCCTCTCCCAACTTGGAGCAGCCCCATCTGAGACTCTCTCTCCTGGTCTTCCCTCTCTTGCCTTGCCAATTTCCCAGAGCCTTGCCTGATTCCTCTTGGGCATATCCATCTCTGTTTTCAGATTTCCTCACCCACAACCTTGCTAGTGACTAGAATTGAGCACTTCTGGGCTCCAGAAGCTTGGTTTGTGGTTGTGTTAACAGTGACTGGAGTTCTCCTCTTCACTATCTTGGCCTGGCTTCTTTGCAGATGGCCTGGAAGGTAAGTGCCTGAATTTCTCCCATTCTACTAGATCTCTCTATATAGAATACTTATGAAAAGGTTAAAACAAAGAGTATAAAAGATGTCATCATAGATATGAGTAATTGTAAAAAGAATTGGGTGGGTCATAGAGTGAGAGGAAAGAATGGCAAGTAGACATTCTCCCTGGAATATTCAAAGCACCTGTGGAAGTCTTCCGACACATAGAGTGATTTTTGGATAGGTAACTTTTGAAGGACTTATGGAGAGCCATGGACAAGAATCCCACCAAATGAGGTGAGTAGGGTTGAGCTGCCTCAAGGGAGGGAATGCTCATCTTGATGAGATAATGGATATATCAAAGTAAAAATTATTGCTTAGGGTGTAATGGCTTCAAGTCCCAGGACACTGGAAAGGAGCCATCTGAGAAAATCTTCTTTGATATCAGAAGCTGAAAAACCAGTCAAGCCCCTATGTGGGAGCCTTATGCCAGTTACCATTATGGGTGTATTCAAAAGAAACCAAAGCATGGTCTCTGAACTATAGGGATTTATCATCAAAGAGGGCAAGACGTGATAAAGACTTAAGAACATTGATTAAGAACATTCTTTGATAAATCCATGCTCTCACCATCGTGCGTGTTTCTTTTGATAGAATACACCATAATCTGTCCTCCTGTTCTCATTCTGTGAAATTTTTCTCCATGCCTTTAAGAAGAATCTATCCAAAAGGAAACTCTTCCTTTGGTTCTTTTGATATCTTCTGGATCCCTCGATAACTTTTAATTTTGTATTGATATCTTTTGTTTTTATATGGCCTTCATTTCTGTATGTATAGGCCCTCCTACCTCCCCTACTGAAAGAGTCATCCTTTATAACAGAGAGTTAACAAAGCAGTTAAAACCAACACACCGACCAAGTCTGAGAGTTCGTTCAGTATTATATACGCTTAGCTCCCAGCCTCAACGTGCATCTTTTCAGCTTAGTCATTATAATAACACTTGCTACTGTTTTACTGGTTCTTTCCCTTTCTATCACTTAGTCATTGTGAATTCTGTTTTCCTGATTCTGTTTAGTTTACTTGACATCAGTTCATAAGTCTTATGTGCTTCTCTGAATTTTTAAGTATTCATCATTCTTTCTAGTACAATAAGTATTCCATTGCATGCATGTACTACAATATGCTTATATCCACTTTCCAATCAGTGGTCATCTGGTGCTTTGTTGTTTCCATATTTTTATACCTGCAAAACAAGAAAAAGTGTTGCCATTAATATTTTGATATGTGTGGGACCTTTCAGGTTTTTTTGACCCTTGTAGTATATATCTAGTAGTGGAATTTTGGGGTCAGTCAGTTTTTCAGCATAATTCCAGATTGTTTTCCATAATGGAAAACCATCTATTTCTCTTACTCTCAATATATGACTGTCCCATCTCCTTGCTTATCGATTAATGAATGATTCTTGAATTGAAATTGACTGCCTTTAACACCAATTCCCACCTAAAAGTCATGCATCCTTCCATTGCCCTTTAGGGCTCCTGACATTTTAATTATTCTGAGATTATGCTTCTCAGAAGCCCATGATTCATAGCATTACAGCATTCCTGGGAGACTTTTGCCCTGAAAGAGTGAGCTTTTGCAGTCTGGTCTCCCTCACTATTTAGGTACTCTGACTGTGATTATGTTTGTTCATGCTGGCTGAGATCTTTTTGATCATGTTCATTCTCAAGTCAGGGCAGTGCCATCGATGACTCAAGAAATCTAGCAAAAAAATGTCAACAAGTACAAATCAGCATGATGCAACCTGAGAACCAGGTTGAATCGTGCTGGAGAGTTCATCATTCAGTACATACCTGAACCTTTTGGACTGTGCCTTTGCACCATTTGTAAAAGCTCTGTGCCCCCAGAGTCATAATAGAAGCTATCCACGGGGCTGTATTATTAGAGAGAAAAGGAGCATGGGAAGAGAAACTCACCCATCTGGATCTCCCTTCAAGATGTCTCAGATCATTAAAAAATGTTAAGAATTTCAAGACAGTTTGCTCCTTTGTTTCCCTCTGCTTTCTTGGTCTCTCCTCTTCCCTTTCTAAATTAAATGACTATATCAAGTTCCTTTGTCTCTGGTTAAGATGTTTAGATCCCTTGGAAAGTAGGCTGATGCCCTGTAAATACTCAAAAACCAGGTCAAATAGAGGATGAAAGGAGCTGGACTTTAGGACTAGAAGCGAAGTTGAGAGGTGAATCCCAGGATCAGACAGGAAAAGTGAAGTGTAAAGAGAGTGTGGTGATCCAGGCTCTGTGCTGTTTCTTAGATCATGAGGCTAAGATGAACTTCCAGAGGGATTCTTGAGCATTTTGAAGAGCTAACTTAGGGATAAGATTCAGTACTAGCTCTATGACATTAAACTGCATCATTTGCAAAGAACGGTGAATGTCAGATTGTAGCTCTCAAAATGGCAGCTTCCTTGCTTAGCTGGCCTCAAGGTAGCAAGCACTCCTTTCAGCTATGAGTCCAGGAGACAAGGAGCAGGCCCTGTCAACTGGGCCGAACAGCTGTCAGCCTATAGAAGCAAGGTCAGAAGCTATAAAAAGAATAGCTGAAATTCCCGTCTCCACCACAAAGAACAAACAAGCAGCTTAGGGACTAGCTGAAGCCAAAATTTCTGTCTGGTACACTTCTAAAGGCAGTGTGGTATAATTCAAAGACTCTTGGTGTTAGATTCTGAGAAACTTGGTTCAAATCCTGGCTCTTCTATTTACTAACTGGTTAAGTAAGTTCATTTTCCTTTGGCCTCCTGTTTCCTCATCAGAAAAGTGTTGGGTTGGATGAGACGGCTTCTAAGGTTCCTCCTAGTTTTAATTCCAATGAACCCCATCCATCTTGTGAACCATTATGTCTCTCTTATCTCTTCCCTAATGGTTTATCTTTCTACCCTTTCTGTTCTCCATCTTCTTCTTTCTCTTTTTCCCCTCCTCTTTATCCACTTTTATCTAATTCCTTAACCTTTATAACACACTGCCAGCTTCTGATGTATTCTACAATCAGATGAGAATATAACAAGCTAAAGAATGTGTTTAACCCTGTGCCGTCTTTTTTTTTTTTTTGGCTTTGGAGATCACAAACCTCAGAGAAGTAGATAAGGATTTGTGGATAGTGTGAAGCAAGACATTAACATAACCTATACAGAGCTTAGCTTGAGTCCTGCCTCTGGTAGAGAGTCTAATACAGGAAATAAGTCAGAAAAATAATTATGTCTTGGGATATAGAAAATAGAGTGACAGTAAATAACTCACTTAGCTGCTATGGCATATATCAAGTAATCAATAAACATTTATTTAGGGCCTACTATAGGGCCAGGCACCAAGCTAAAAGCTGGGGATTAAAAAAAAAGAAAACACATCTACCCTGGAGTAAGGAGGACCTGAGTTCAAATGTGGCTTCAGACACTTGACACACTTACTACCTGTGTGACCTTGGGCAAATCACTTAACCCCAATTGCCCTGCCTTTCCCCCTCCAAAAAAATGAAACAATTTCTCTAAGGAACTTACATCCTATTAGGGAAATATCCTGCACACATATGTCAGTCAGTCAGTTAAGTGAAGAAGCATGTATTAAGTGATTACAGCATGCTAGCATTAAGAGGAACTAAGGGGGACTTGTTTCAGAAGATGGGATTTTAGCTGAGATGTGAAGGAGGCCAAGAAAACCAGGAGGGAGAGATGAGGATCATCCTGACAGTTGAGTAAAGGATAGACTGGTATAAGGAGAGAATTGTAGGAGGGAGACCACACAAGTCTATTGCAACAGTCCAGATATGAGGTAATGAAGGCCAGCCTGTACCAGGCAGTGTCAGAAGAGAAAAGGGAACCTATGTGAAAGATATCACAACGGTAGAATTACCTGACAAAAGAATGGATATAGATGGTGAGATAGAGTGAGGAGTTGAGGATGACACTTGAGTCATGAGCCTGGTGATTGGGAGGATGGTGCTTCCCATGACACAAATTGGGAAATAATGGAAAGAAGGGAAGGTTTTGGGAGAAAGATCATGTGTTCAGTGTTTTACATGTTGAGTTTAAGATGTCGATGTGAGATGCCCAATGGACAGTTGGAGATATGAGACTTTAGGTCAGGAGAAAAGTTAGCTCTGGATAAACAGATCTGAAAATCATCTTCACAGAGGTGATAATTAAACCCATGGAAGTTAATGAGGTCATCTTGTGAAACAGCAGAACCCTATGAGAAACCCATAGTTATAGGGCATGACCTATAAGAAAATCTATCAAAGGAGACTGAGGAAGAGCAGTTAGTGAGGCAGAAGGAGAATTATAAAAACCGAAAGGGAAGAAAGAATGGAGGGGGAGAGGGTAGTCTACAGTGTCAGAGGCTGCAAAGATGGCAGGAGGGATAAGAATTGAGAAAAGATGATCAGATTTGCCAGTGAAGAGTTCATTGGCAATTATAGAGCAGTTTCAGGTGAATGATGAGATAGATCAAAAGCAATGCTACAGAGAATTAAGATGAGAGTCAGAGGAAAGGAAGTGGAGGCACTGATTGCAGATGACTCTTAAGGAGTTAAACTGCTAAAGGGAGCAGAACCATAGCTTGACAGCAGGCTGGATAATTGAAGAGATTTTTGTTTTGAGGATGGGGAAGACATAAGTGGTTTGAGGAATAATGAAAAGGCTTGGAAAAGTCACTATGGTGAGTGGGCTAGTGAATCAATTAGGGACGTGTAAAATAATTGTATTACTGCTGCAAGGGACCAGTTGAGAGTCCAAAACATAAATTTGTAGTAGTCCCAATTAGCACAGCTTTGTGCTTTTCTCCAGTTTCATTCTTCAGTCAAGGCAGTCGATGGTGGGAGTAATCCAAAGGCTTGGCAGGGTATGGTTGATGATAGCAAAAGGGGGATAAGGAACTTGAGAGTAGAAGATAGGGTGGAGTTGAATTGGTTCATCAAGGGGTCAAGGTGGGGAAGGGAAGAAAGTATGGCTAGTACAGGGGTGATAGCCTGGAAAAGAACTGATAGGTAAAGGGATTGGAAATCATAGGGAGACAAAGAACAGGTTTAGGGGTTGTAAGGCAGATAGAATGATAAAAGATTATTATGTGATTCAAGAAGTTCAGGTTTCATGAATATGCTAGTGGAATACCTATGGATGATAGCAAGGTCATGGGTACAACCATCCTTGCATGTAGCTCAGCCTGGGTAGAAGAGTAGGTCATGGGAAACAAGTAAATTGAGGAACTGGGAAGTTAGGGTGTTTGAGGGAGTGTCAACAATATATATTATCTATTTATCTATCTATCTATCTATCTATCTATCTATCTATCTATCTATCTATCATCTATCTATCGAAGTCCTCTAGTATGAGAGGAGGAATTAAAGAGGAGAGGAAGACTAGTGAACCAGACAATGAACTCACTGAGGAAAGGAGAGGGTTCTGGAGGTCAGTAGATAACAGCAACCAGAATCTTGCTTGGATGGTAGATATAGATTGAATCAGCCTCACCAGAGGAGAGGTTACTGATTAATGGTAGAAGTGGCAGCACCTACAGAAGGTAACAGGAATCATGGAGTATTCTAACTTCCCCACCATGGCCAGTGAGTTGTGGGTATGAATGAAAGTATAACTCGTGCTGGAAAGGATGACCAGGGATGCTATGCCATCAAGAATGTAAGAAGATAGAAGAAGTGAGAAAACGATTTAAGATGAAAGCAAACTTCTTAACTATGGAACAGACATTTCAGAGAGCACAGTGGAAAAGGTAGATAGATCTGGAGTGGGTCATTGGGGGAGGGCCAGGCTGAGGGGTAGGAAGTAGGGGATGGGGAACAAATTTTGTACAATGATTGGCAGAGGCTCAGTATCACCAGAATAGGGAGTGTGACAGGGTAGGAGTATGCTTACCATTGAGTAATGAATTCAGGTAGATTATCAGCATTTGGAAAAAGCCCTTTAAGGCAGGGTGATGATTAGATGGTCCAGGGCCTCCTCTTGATGGCCAACCTTGTGGCAGTAGGTCTACCTTACAAAGGAAGGAGGAACTAACGATATAGTCCAACACAGAACTCCAGAGTGAAGAAGTCACAAGCAGGCAGGCTGGATTGGAGCTGATGGCAGGGGGAGGTCAAAGGCAAAGCTACACAGAAGAGCAGGCTGAATCTGGGGCTCCCCAGGACAAATGTAGAGGACAGATGCAGGCTGGAGCTGGATTGGGATGAAGCAGTGCTCCCTGGGAAGTCCCAGAGGCAAAAACAGGGGTCACAGGTGGCTTGTCAGCTGAATCAGGGTGAAGCAGTATCCCCTGGAGAGTCCCAGAGGCAAAAACAGAAGCCTCTGTATACATATAAACAGAATAAATATTTACATGTAGTAGGGAGAGAGTTGGTCATGACACCCCAATTAATTTATTTGTCCCACTTCCAGTCTGATTGTTGAAATCACAGAAGGGGCAAGAAATGAAGCCAGTGTTAATGTACCAATGAAGTGCAAATATATGTCTATGCCCTGTTACTCCTTTGGGACGTGTGAAATTTTCCCTAATGGAATTGAGTTTGCCATTTGGCTAGCTGAATCTTAGCCACACCTCTAGTGACATTTAAAAAGCTACCTTGTGAGCTCTGGACATAGCCAAGGCCAGAGAGCTTTGTAGAATGTGACCTCTGCTAGTTTAGAGGAGAGCCAGCTATGAAGGAAGAACCCAGCTCTTGAGATGGAATCCATTTTGGCCTTTCACCTTGTTCCTCTTCCAGATGACAGCCAGGGTTTAGGAGGAGATTTCTCTCTCTTTTCCCACCCACTGTTTTACAGTAGGGCTGCTCTCCCTGCAGGAGACATTACACCCAACAAGGAACAGGCCCAGGAATTCAAGGGAACAATTAGTAAAGGCATCTCCACTGGTAGCAGATAAAAGAGATGATTATGAATTCAAGAGAAAACCAGCCCCAGGATATGAGATTTGAGTTATGGAGATGAGCAGGCCCAGGGAACTTGGCTGAGCCACTTGCCTAGTAGGGACTCTATGCCTAACATGAAGAGCAGTATGAAACCCAGCAGTGACACAGATAGGAGTTGTTTTGGACATATGTGATCCCTATGTATGTGCCAGCTTACACTATGTATATGTCCACCCTTCCTATTGACACTGCACGTTTGTGGGAGGTATGCTTCAGGTTTATGGGAGCAAAGTTTTGTAGTTATCATTGTCTATCTCTATGCCATCTTAGTAAATACCTTTACTTTCAGCTGATTGGGTGTACTGGCTACCAAAAATAACCATAATGGCTCATCCCCCCAACTTGCATTCATACTAACAGGATATATACTCAGAGGAGCAGGTGACTGCTTCTTCAGGTTCCAAGAAAAACCCTAACACTATAGCCATGAGCCCCACCCACTGTGATTCCCATTAACAATCATCTAGTAAATGTGATTAGTTCTTTAAAAACAACAAAAAACCCCATTTACACAAGGGTTTTCTTTTTATTTTTTCTTTTCTTTTCATTTCGTTTTTTAGTGGTGGAGGCTACAGGTAGGGAGATAAAGTAGATTTATGTTCATTAAAAATCTAATTTAATTTTGTTTTTACAAAGGAAAAGACATTTACCTACATGATTTAGCAAGAACAGTTGTTATAAGTCATTCCCCTTGAGAAGGTACACCCTCACATAAATTCACACAGGGTCTATGGAAAAGGAACAGCGGGCAGAAAGTTACAGGACTATGTGAAGCAAATGCATAGGGTACCACCCAACTACAGAACAGCAGGGCCTAGATATCTTTTCTTTCTGTGGTGAGCTCACTTTGGGGCAAGGCACTAGTGTCAATGATGGGTGTTGAGTCACCTTCACAAGTATAAATTGGAGGAGGCAGAGTTAGACACCAATTGCTTTGAAAAAAGATCTGGGGGTTTTGGTGAGGACTATGAGCTCAATATGAATCAGAGTTTGTGATGTGGCAGCCAAAGGAGCTAATACAATCTTGGAATGCATTGAAAGGGGCATGGCTTCCAGAAATAAGAAAGAGATAGTCTCATTATGTTCTGTCCTTGTGAGAGGACATCTGGAGTGTTGTGTGTTCCGTTTAAGGACAATTATAAAACCGGAGTGTCCAACAGAAGACACCAGTGTGGTAAAGGACCATAAATCTATAACATATGTAAATTGGCTGAAAGAACTAGAAATATTTAGCCTGGAGAAAAGAAGACTCGAAGAGAGATGATTGCTGCCTTCAAATGTTTAAAGGGCTGTCTTGTGGAGGAAGGACTGGGCAGATTCTGTTTGGTCCCGGAGGGCTGAACCAGGAACAATGGGGGAAAGTTTCAAAGGGATGATTTAGGTTTGATCAACAATTAGAACTGTCTAAGAGGAAAATGGGCTACCTTATGAATTGGTGAATTTCCTCTTCCTTGGATGTCTTCAAGCACAGGTTGAGTGACTACTAGTCTGATATTTTATAACAAGGATTCTTTTTGTGTATGAGTTGGACTAGATAGTCGCTGAAGTCCCTTTCAATTCTCAAGTTATGAGATTCTGAGTCATTCTGTTGCTAGGCTGGGTTGGCTCCCCACAGAGCAGATATCTTGGGTGGATTGATCCACTGTTGGACAAAGTCAAGCAGGGCTGATCCATATATATATATATATATATATAGTTTAGGGATTCTGAGCCTGGGATCCATGGACCTCATGGATAGATTTCAGAGAGTATATGAACTTGGATAGAAAAATAAATTCATCTTTATTTTCACTAATTTCTTAGCATTTACTTCAATTATTTAAAATCATTATTTGGGGGGGGTTCAGAAACTTCACTAGACTGTTAAAGGGGTCTATGTCACATGCAACAAGGTTAAGAACTCCTCATCTGGTTATTTATGACCCAGGAAAAAGCTCCAGGGAAAAGTCTCTTAAACAAAGCTTGAGTTTCTCCAAAAGGGATTGACAAGCTCCCATCTGGAAAAGATACTCAGTGTATAAAGTAGTAGGTATCATAAAGTTATTTATTTCATGCACCACAAAAGAAATACTTGAAGCAAAAAAGACTCAAGCATACACTGACAAATATTTGCCTCACTAAGGATGCCATGACAACTTTAGAAATCTGCAAAGTATCTTGGTGCTGCACTCTCCAGAGAACATTATGAGGAGTAGTACAAAGCAAAGACTGCAGGTCACTGAATTGGATTCTGTTTGACAACTTGCATAATGCAGCACTTGCATGATGGACAGAGTGATTTTCTAGACTTCAGGATAACAGGCTTTGGCATTGCTTTTCAGATTTCCATCAGGGATTCACAGGGCTCTAGGCGATTCTCTGAGATTATAATTTGCAGAGAAGGCTCTGACCTGCATTGGTAGAGGGGGTTTCCTCACTATGTCAATAAAATTATCTCTAGCCCTATTTCTATCCCTATTTCCTCTCCTTATCCCTAATTGTTAAGAATATTCCCCCCACCCATCCCTCATCTGCCTAAACCTGTCTCTTTTTGTAACTTCTACTCATTGCTCCTGATTCTGCCTTCTTGGGTCAATAGAACTGATGTAATTCCTCTTTCACGTGAAAGCCCTTTAAGTACCTGAACACATATATCATGTCGCCTTTGAGTCTTCTCCAGCCTGAACAACCCCAGTTCCATTACCTATTCTTCATATGATGTGGACTCAAGACTCTTTCACCATCTAGTTATCTTCTCCTGGTTGTCTATGGCTTTCTTGCCTTTTTTTTTTGAGGGGCAATTGAGGTTAGTTGACTTGCCCAAGGTCACACAGCTAGTAAGTGTTAAGTGTCTGAGGCTGAATTTGAACTCAGGTCCTCCTGACTCCAGGGCCAGTGCTCTATTCACTGTACCACATAGCCGCTCCTGTCTATGGTTTTCTTAAACCAAGGAACCTAGAACTAAACACAAAACTCCAAGTGAGATCTGATAAGGACAAAGTAAAAAGGGAGTATGGTTTTCTTATTTCTTATTTCTGGAAGCTAAGTCTCTCTCTCTCTCTCTTTTCTTTTGGAGGGGGAAGGCTGGGCAATTGGGTTAAATGACTTGCCCAAGGTCACATGGCTAGTAAGTGTTAAGTGTCTAAGGTCAGATTTGAACTCAAGTCAGCCTGAATCCAAGGTTGGTGCTCTATTCACTTTGCCACCTAGCCATCCCTTAAGTCTCTTTTAATGCAGTCCAAGATTGCATTAGGTTTTTTGGCTGCCAGATCATATAGCTGATTTGTGAAAACCTCAGGTCTTTTTCAGACATGCTGCTATCCATCCATGCTTCCCTTATCCTGAAATATTCATGAAATTGATTGTTTTTAACCCAAGTATAAGACAATACATTTAATTCCACTGAATTTTATTTTTTATAGATTAAGTTCAGTTTTCTAACCTGTTAAGATCTTCAATTCTGATTCTGTCATTCAGTGAGTTCCTATCTCTCCCATCTTTGTGTCCTATGCAGATCTGGCAAGCATGCCATCTAGACCCAGGCTTCTTAAACTTTTTCCACTCTTTGGAATTTCAGCAGTCTTTGTTGATGTTGCATGGCCGGAGGGCACGTTCAGTGAGACATGTGCATGTTTTGTGTTCAGAACTGAGGCTGCAGTGAAACTGCCGATGCAACCTGGGCAAGGGCTGCCAGAAACACCTTGGATTCATTATGTGTTTGACTTTTAATTAATTTTTGGTTATTGCATGTTCAGAAACCTTTTATCATTGCCAAATTTTTCACAACCCCACATGGGTTTGGAACCCATGGTTTAAGAAGTGCTGATTCTAGTCCATTATCTAAATCATCAAAATGTCCAACATAACGAGGACTAAGTACAGGTCCCTGTGCTATTTTACTGAAGACTTTCTGACAAGTTGACATCAAACCATTAATGGCTCTTCTTCTATTCCAACCATCCAAGAAGTTTTGAATCAATCTAATTGTATTATCATGTAATCCACATTTCTCCATTTTCTTCATAAGAAGAACATGAGATACTTGCTCAAAAATATTGCTCAAAGCTAGCTTAAATTATATTTACTGCATTTTCTTCTATCAGCATAGTAACCTTGTCAAAAATCTTTTCTTAATCTTTTAAAAATGATCATTTTAATGAACCTGATGAAAATCAATAAACATGAACAATTTCTTTTACAAAGAAATCATGATACTGTGAATCTTTATTAGATAGTTCTTGGGTTTTTCTTTTTTAGTACATATGAAAGAACACATTAGTTCCAATATAGCCTTCCTTGCTTGTCTGAATCCCCTTCTAAGTTTCCTTCTGCTCACTTCTTTGAATTTTAAAAATATTTCATAAACACTTTTTTCTTTTCTTTTTTTGTATCCCTATCACTACTCCCTCCACTTCTTTGCATACATTTCCCTCCCCCAAAAAACCCTCCATTGTAAAAAAATGAATATAGTCAAGAAAAGCAAACACACTATATGAACAATGTCTGTTGATGTCTATCTCATTCTGTGCCTCAAACTCGTTACCTTCTTTGTCAAAAAGTGGGGAGCATGATGCATGATCACTCTTGAGTAGTGATAGGTCATGGCAGTACTCAGAGTTCTTAAGTCTTTCAACATTGTTTTCCTGTTGTCCTCATTGTATGGCGATGGGGAATTGGTGAGCAGTCACAATGTACAGTCCCCATGTGGAAGAGACAGGGGTGTCTTGCTTTTGTTGAAAACAGATATTTACTATGAATATATAGCAAGAAGGCAAATGCATCTTCCCCAGCACTGGGGGATACTCTCCTTTATAACTGGCTATGGTTTCTACAGAGCATTTGTCCCATCAAGTTCACTTCCAAATGCCGTGTGGCTAATAGATGGATGAAATACATTTCTGCTATTGCTGGACTGGGTCAGGCAAGTCACTTGAGACTTTGACCTTTATGTAAGACTTTTAACAAACCCCAGAATGGACTCAGATCCTGGCCTTCTGGTGGCTCACTCCCGACTTTTTGAAGCTCACAAAACTGTAACCATCTCCAATAGTTTTTACAGCCTTATTTGAACTCATCCAGAGAAAAATAGGAAAAAACATGTTTGCTTTTTTAACTTTTAGGTTTTTTTTCTTTTTTTGCTTTTTGGAGTGGGGAAGGTAGGGCAATTGGGGTTAAGTGACTTGCCCAAGGTCACACAGCTAAGTGTTAAGTGTCTGAGGCTGCATTTGAACTCAGGTCTTCCTGTCTCCAGGGCCAGTGCTCTATTCATTGTGCCACTGAGCTGCCTTAGCTTTCTTATCTTTTGAACACACACCCAGTTAGGGCTCAGAAGTCAGTCAAAAAGGCTCCTCTTTGTGCTGTGATCAAACTGGAAGTAATAACTACACATACACAAGTCCACGCAGAGATTGCATCTGCAATCCCTGCATCCTCATTAGGGCTGGGTTTATTGGCCAGTCCACTCTGTTACACTGCAAATTATGATGATTTTGCTCACTTTACTTCACAGCAGTTCCTAACAGCCTCACAGGTTTCTCTGAATCTTTCCCTTTCTTCATATCTTATGGTGTAATACTATTCAATTACAGTCATATACAATAATTTGTTTAGCCATTTCCAGTTTATGGACACCCCCTTTATGGTCAGTTCTTTGCTATGACAAAAAGTATTGCATATAGGTCCTTCCCCTTTCTTTGATCTATGTAGGGTAGATCCAATAGTGGTGTCGTTTCGTTCAAAGGCAGTCACAGTTTAATGACTTTTTGGGTAGAGTTTCAGATGACTTTCCAGAATGATCACATCAATTCACAGCTCTACCAGTAGAGCATTTCTATGCTTGTCTTTCCATAGCCCCTCCAGCAAGTTCCATTTTCCTTTTTTGGGGGCTATCTTTTCCAATCTGATGGACATGAGATAGAATTTCAGAGTTGTTCTAATTTTCATTTCTCTTTCTATTGATTTAGAGCATTTAAAATATGATTGTTGATGGTTTGCCCTTCTTTTGAAAACTGCTTCTTTATATCCTTTGATCATTTCTTTCTTGGGGAATAGCCCTTGGTCTTATCAGTTGATTATATCAATTTCTATATATTTTGGATATCAAACTAGAATGAGGGAAATATGCTGCAAAGATTATTATAATTCATTATAATAAAGAAATTTAATTATAATTGTTTTCCTTCTAACTATATTGATTTGGTTTGTGCAGAAACTCTTTAATTTTATTCAAACAATAGCATGTATTTTTATCACCTGTGATTTACCCTATCCCTTGTTTGGTCAAGAAATTTTTTCCTATTTATAGTTGTGATAACCTTTTATATCTAGGTCATGTATCTATTTGGAGTTTATTGTATGGTGTGAGATGTTGGCCTGATCTTAATTTCTTCCAAACTACTATTTTGTTTACCTAAGTAGTTTTGTCAAATAAGCCTTGCCCTAGTGTTTTAAATTCTTGGGTTTATCTAACACTACGCTGCTACGATCAATTGCATCTGGATCTTGTATAATCTATTTCATTGATCAACTTTTGTATTTTTTATTAAGTACTAGATAAGTTTTTATAATTATTGCCTTATACTCTAATTTGCAGTCTGGTGCAGCTAGGCCCATTTTTTCCTCCACTTTAAAAATGATCTACCCTGAGACTCTTATTTAACCTTCTTCCAGATGAATTATATTACTTCTTTTTTTTAGTTCTATAAAGGAACCCTTTGGTAGTTTGATTGGTATGACACCAAACCTATAAATTAATTTAAATAGTATTATCATTCCTATTATATTGTCATAGCCCAACCATGAGTAATTAGTATCTCTAGTCATTTAGGTCTGTATTTCTACAAAGAGTATTTTATAGTTGTATTCATATAATTCCTATGTGTATCTTTATAGGTGGTTCTCCAAATATTACATTCTGTAATTATATTGAAAGAGAATTCTTTTTCTATCTTTACTTCTTGGGTTTTGTTAGTAACATAAAGAAAGGTATTTTAATTTTATGTCTTACTACTTGACCAGAGTTATCATTCCAACTAATTTTTAGTTGCATTTTTAGTGTTCTTAAATCAGAGGTATCAAACTTTCTTCATCTTGGTTTATTTTTTGGGTTTCCTAATCCATAGTATTTCCTCATTATGTTTGGTATTTTCTTCTTTTTATTCATATTTGTCCTGTGGAGGCCAAATGTTCACAGATGTCAAGTCCATTTATTAGACTTCCCTGAGTGATCCCTCTTATAGAGTCCAGTAGCTCCTGGCAGTTCCCATTGTTTTTCTAAAATGTTGCTCTATCGGTATTTCTTGGGGGTGGGTACAGATGAGTTGGTTTCCTCTACAACTGTGTCCATCAGGTGGTCTTTCAAGATAAAGGCTAGGGACACTGGTCCTTTATCACCTGACTGCTCCTCTGGGACAAATGGGGTAGAGGTAGGTGATTTTAGAGGGCGTCAGAAGAGGAAGAATCCACTAGACCTTGATCACATTGTCAATGGCTTCTCTGGGCTGGCTGAGGAGAGATATAGGAAGTGGGTGTGCTGGCTTCTGGCTCTTCTGGGTTGGGTATGGGGTGGAAAGCTTGGGATCATCTGTTCTTGAGAAGCCATGCTGGCTACGGTAGTCACCAGATCCCTTTCCAAAAGTTTACCAACACTTCTATCATGATCCATTTTGGAATTTCTCAGGAATTGAAATCAAGTTTACTAGCCTATAGTTTGCAGATTCTGTTTTTTACCTTTTTCTGAAAATCAGGACATTTGCCCTTCTACAATCTTGTGCTATCTTTCCCATTTTCTAAGTTCTTTTGATACCTGGAGATATAGTTCATCTGGGAAAGGTGTCTTGAATTATTTAAGGGCAACAAGATGCTCTTCTGCTATGACCTTACTTATCTCAAGTATCATCTCCTATTAGCCATTTTTGTTTTATCATTTCCAGTGCGAGAGTCATTCTCCTTGGCAGTGGAAATAGAAGCAAAGTAAGAATTAAGGAGCATTGATTTCTCTCTTTTGTTAGCTATTACGTTCCCAAGCAAAGGCCCTCTCCTTTCTTGGATCTTTTCTTACAGTGTAGCTTAAAAAACCCACACCTTTTTGTTGTCTTTAACTTTTCTTGGCAGTCTCAGGACATTGTGAGTTTTATTTAGAACTTGACACTATTTTTACAGAATCATGCCATGCTTTTATATTCATTTTCTGTTACGTAGCCTTATTTCCATCTTCTGTATATATCTTTTTCCTTTAAGTTGGTTGGTTTCCTGTGCATCCACATTTGTCTCTTCAGACATGTCCTATTTTTCTGCCTCATTGGGATTTTCCCTTTTTGTCTTCAGAATTTTATTCTTGAGTATCTCCCTTTCCTCCTTTTATGACTTCAACTGTAGAATTTCCATATCTTCCTTTCCCTTTGCATTGAGCTCAGGGGCTGTGCACACAGTAGATGCTTAGGAACTGTCTACTGGATGGATGGATGGATGGATGGATAGATGCAGCAACTTGGTATATGATTCTTTCTCTGCCTGCCTCATCTAGCATCACCTAAAGGGCACCGAAGAATACTTAGTTCTTTAAGTATTAAGGCCCCCTATTCCATTTAGAGACCCTTATTGTAATGAGGAATAGCAACAAAATTCAACCTTTAATAGATGAATTTCAATTCAGTGGGTCATTTTTATCCAAATTATTTATCCCCCTATAAGTGTGAAGCCCTAACGTCATTGTGAAAGAGAGCATAGATAGTAGGAAGAGCAGAAATCCCTCTAGGCAGGGTAGCATCTTAACTCCTCTTATTTTTTTTTTTTAAAGCAATTGGGGTTAAGTAACTTGCTCAAGGTTACACGGCTAGTCATTTGATTTATGCATGGGTGCTCATTTTCTGAGGCCGGATCTGATCTCGGGTCATCCCAACTCCGAGGCCGGTGCTCTTACTCACTGCGCCACGGCTAGGTTTTTGTTTGTGTGGATTAAGTGTCGGAGGCTGGCTCCGAACTCAGGACCTTCTGATTCCAGGGCCGGCACTCTATTCACTGCGCCACCTAGCCGCCACCTAGCCGCCCCCTTAACTCCTCTTATTTATCCTCAATCTTCCTTCCTTTTATTCTAGGATGGCTCTGAGCCAGAAAACACACGGACAATCCTCCCAGACTCTATTATTGGACAGGTAAAGTAGCAACCTTCTTTTCCCTTTTCTCCCTGGGTTTCACAATCATCCTCAATCAATTGCCTTGCCTTTCAAAGTCAGTTGCTGGGATCTGAGAGCCACTATATGGCAGAAGCAACCTGCTCTTCTGAGCCTCCTGCCCTATTAAAAATAGATGTTTCAAGATCACTAATGCTAGAGTCCCTGAAGACATCTTCCAGCTCTTCTTTCACTTTTTTCTTTCACCTAGCATCAGGAGAAATGAAAATTCTGCTGGTGAGCTAAACAAAAAGAAGAATGATGAAGTCAGCAGCATCCTAAGTCTGGTACTGCCAAACCTGTTCCAATCAATGGGGTTTGAGAGGGAGGGAAAAGCAGGTATGAGATAAACATTTATTAAGCGCTTACCAGGCCCTGGGCTAAGTACTGTATAAATATTATCTCAAAGGGCATTTCCACTAATGACCACTGGCACCAGTTTTGTCCCTTTTCCTCTACAAATTCCACATCTCTTGTTTACTTCAAAATTTAGCCTATCCCACCATCTTCTTATGTAGCCTACCTCTTCTGCCCAGTTACCTTGTATTTTTTTGGTATATAATTTTGTGTGTACTTACATATGTACAAATATAAGTGGTGCAGTGGATAGAATGCAAGGCCTGAAGTCAGGAAGACTCATCTTTCTGAGTTCAAATCTGGCCTTAGACATTTACTGGCTGTGTGACCCTGGGCAAGTCACTTAACCCTATGTACCTCAATTTCCTCATCTATAGAATGAACTCTCTCTGTATCTTTGCCAAGAAAACCCCAAATGAGGTCACAATGACTAAATTGGATATGACTGAAAAGTAACCAAAGAAATATACATACATATTGACTTTCCCATAGAATATAAACTCCTTGAGAGCAGGGACTGTTTATTTTTTGTCTTTGTATCTGCAATACCTAGAATGTTACTTGGTAGATTGTTGTTGTTCAGTCATTCATGAACGACTCTTCATGACCCTGTGGACCATAGGATGCCAACATTGATCATGGGGTTTTCTTGGCAAAGATACTGCAGTTTGCCAATTCCTTTTCCAGTGGACTAAGGTAAGCAAAGTGACTGGCCTAAGGTCACATAGCTAGTAAATGTCTGAGACTGAATTCAAACTCATGTCTTTCTGATTCCAGGCCTAGAGTTTTATCCATTTAGCCACCAAACAGTCTTCACCAGGTAGACAGTAAGTGCTTCATAAATGTGCGTTGCTTGATTGATGGATAAGAACTCTAAATCAGGGAGCTCCCCACATCTAGTGCCTTTGGCTAGAATAAGCAAAGGCACAGCAATTCTGAGTGCTAGATGCTGGTTTGGGTGTCTGTGCAAGTGAGATGACTGCTAAATGCTTCTCTCTCGCTTCCTTTTTCTTTTCCACTGAGCAGCAGCAGTTTGATGGCAGAGCCCAGGACCCCGGTAAGTTCTATACTTCCTGCTCTGTACTTTCACCTTAGCCCCTTCTGAAAATAAAGAGACATACTGTCACAAAATCCAGTTTGGAACAAGTGCCATCACTGCCACCTTAGCCCTTTAGGAAAAAGGAAGGCTTCCTTGGCTAGGCTCCCTAAGCTGCCCTGACACTGATGCCCCTTTGCTTTAAGCTTATTCATACTTTTCCTTCTGGCCTAGACTGAAAGCAATTCAGGACTTACAGGGTCACCCCACTCTGCCTCTCTATGGCTCTCTAGCCTTCTTTTCTCCCTCCTCCCTTCTCTCCCTCTTTCCCCCCGATCTCTCTCTCTCTCTCTAAATTCTTTTTTTCAGTTTCAAATTCTTTCACTCCCTTGCCCCCCCCGCCCCCCGCAATTTAAGAGGCAAGAAAGACAAAACCCAGGCAAGGGGAGAGGTGGGGGGGATATAAGAAAGGGCAGACTGGGGGAAGGAGTAATCAGTATGCTTGCCATTTTGGGGTGGTGGGTAGGGGAGAGATGAGGAAAAAATTTGGAACTCAAAATCTTCTGGAAATGAATGTTGAAAACTAAAAATAAATAAATTCTGAAATTAAAAAAAAGAAAAAGAAAAAGAAAACCCATTACAAATATACAAAGTATAGTCATGGAAAACAAATTTCTGCATTAGCCATGACTGGAGAGAGACAGACAAAGAGACAGAGACAGAGAGAGAAAACATGCTTTAATCTTCACTCTGAGTCCATCAGTTCTCTATCTGGAGGTAGACGGCATGTTTCATCATGAGTCCTTTGGAATTATGCTTGGTCATTGCATTGATCAGAGTTTACTCAGATCAGAGTCTTATAGTTGATTATTTTTACAATATTTTTGTTATTATGTAGAATGTTCTCCTGGTTCTGTTCACTTCACTTTGTATCAGTTCATATAAGTCTTCCCAGTTTTTTTCTGAAATTATCCCTTTTTCATTTCTTATAGCACAATAATAATAATAATACCATCACATTATATACTATAACTTGTTCAACCATTTCCCAATTGATGGGCCTCCCCTCAGTTTCCAATTCTTTGACACAACAAAAGAGCTGCTACAAATATTTTTGTACAGATGGATCTTTTACCTCCTTCTTTGATCTCTTCAGTATATGCAGCTGGTAGTGGTATTACTGGGTCAAAGAGTATGTACAAATTTAATAGCTTTTTGGGGCACAGTTCCAAATTCTCTAGCCTTTCCTGATGAGAGTGGTCTTGGGACCACCTTTTAGGAGTTCAACTTGTAGCTAGATGAGAATGGCTGGCTATATGCTACTTTCCTTACACACCCTAAGAGCCTGCTTGGACCTGCCACAGTGAAGTCATATGGAGCTCATTGCTTTTCACATCCAGTTACAGGCAGAGATTATCTCTTCAGTAGCAGCACAGGAGCACGGCGCTGGCTCTGAGACCAATCTGAACAGCATGGGGAAGAGCTGTTTTAAGAAATTAGTAGTTGTACTTTTTTGGAAATGGGTGAGATACATAAAAGGGATCCAGGCTGACTCATTTCCCTGCTGGTCTCATACCCTGCTGACTCCTTACTTCCCCTGAGCCCCTCCCTTCCTTTTCTCCTACCACCACAGACCCTAACTTCCAGTTTGTGTTTCACTTATCAGAATGATCTTACAAAAATAAAGGTGTTATTTTACTCTAATGTGAGATTGAATGTCAATAAGATAACTTTTAAAGAAACAGAAGAGCAGCAGGTTTAGATCACCCTGTAATGAACAGAAGACATCCCAGTGCCCTGGCAACCAGTGATTTCCTAAGTGTTTTGTTGAGAGCCCAAAGGGGCCTCAGTCTTTATAAAATTGCTAAAAGCATATAAGGTACAATTATTGGATACCATAGTTCATGATTTTGTCCCTTGCTGTCCCATGCCCATCAATAACATTGCTTGACACCCTGAACTTGAGGGAATATTATCATTCCCTTGGAGGATGCTGTCCCACCTTAGGAGAAGCAGCCTCAGAAGCCCTTACCATCTAGTGAAGACATTAGGAGTAGAGGAAGCAGGAAACCTGGGTCTTTTCTCCAGGTAGGCTTCAGTCATTACCCTCTCATTTCTTCTTCTCATTAATAATAATAAAAAGATTTAGTATTTATATAGTGCTTTAAGGTTTGCAAAGTGTTCTATCAATATTATCTCATTTTACCTCACAACAACTCTAGGAATTATTATTTCCACTTTATAGATGGGGAAATTGACCCAGAAAGAGGTTAAATAACTTGTCCAGGGTCTCACATGGCCCAAAAGTGTCTCAAACTAGATTTGAACTCATAATATAATAAACTCATGCTACAATAGCAGCTATGTTATAATATGTAGAATGCTATAATAGCTTGTCCCCTCACCTTAACTTCCAGGCATGTTCTGGAAGGATTAATAAGGGTTTTTTTCTTTTAAAAAATTATGAAGTGCTTTGAGCTCCACGATGATTGATGATAAATGAGTATAAGCTGTTATTATCATTATTAATGAGCTGAGTATGCCTAACTCTTTCCTTTGCAGTCTGCTTCCCATTCTTGGAAAGGAGAAAAGTTTTCCCTGTTTCTTTTATTGTATCCCAATCATCAACCAATTTGTGTGTCAAATTCAATTTAACAAATATTAATAATGTGACTATTATATGTTAGGCACTGGACATATGAAGATGAAACACAAAAGTCACTGCCTTCAAAGTCCTTACAGTCTAATGGAGGAGGGGACAGGACATTTTACAGATATGTATAAAGCAAGGTTGATTGAGAAAGAGGCAAAGGAGAGATCCAGATACAGCTCTCTAGGAAAACTTGAGGTTAGAGAATAATTTTCAGCTAAAACAATCAGGGAAGACTTGGTGGAGGAGTTGGCATCTGAGCTGGACATTGAGGGAGAAAGATCTCAACAGGTAGAGACAAGAACAAATGGTGCATTCCATGAAAGGAAGACTATCCAGATGTGAGAGAGGGCAAGACAAGATCAAGGAATAGTAATTAGCCCAGTTTAGCTTGAGTACAGGGTATGTGAAAATTAGTAATGTGAAATAAGACTGGAAAGTAGGAAGCCTTTCCCAACCTCTTAATTCTGGTGCCCTTCTCTCAGTTAATTATTGCCTGTTCACACTGTACATAGCTTGCTTTGTGTATATTTATTTGCATTTTGTCTTCCCCACTAGACTGTAAGCTCCTTGAATCTCTTTTGACTCTTTGTATTCCTGTGTTTAGCACTATGCTTGGCACATTGGAAGCTTGAGAAGTGTTTATTGATTGATTAACTGATTGAAAGGTCAGTCGATCTATAAGCATTTCTTAAGTTCCTATTTAAGCAGGCATTTAAGTGCCTCTCTTCCAGGCTCTGTGTTAAATGCTGAGGATACAAAAAGAAAAAGAGGCCAAAGAATCTTTGCCCTCAAGAAACTAGAAAATCTGATGGAGGAGTTCAGTCTAATAAATGCTTATTGACTGAAAGCTAGGTTGCCTGCAGACTGTAGAGGGCCTTAAATGCTAGATTACATGTTATTTATACTATGCTCAGACTCTGAATTTTAACCCAAACTAGGGAACTCTCCCCAGTAGGGTAATTGAGCATTTGCATTATGTCATATGGAGTAATCTGGACCTTTCCTAGGGAAAAGGAAGCAAAAGGGGCCTAGTAGCCCTGGAAGCTTTGCCTAGTGTTCTGGTGTCATGAGGAGCTTCCTATCCTGGTTGCATCACCAAAAAAAATTGAGGTGGAGTCCTTTTCATCCTGGCTGATTAGTTATATCCAGCATTTTTCCCCTTGGGCATTTGGGTGTGAATTCTTAAAACTCTAGTTTTCCTCAGTGCAGTTCCCCAGAACTCCCTGTCATCCTGTATGGACCTGCAGGGGGTTGTCCCTGCCTGATTATAGGCCTAGTTGTTTGCAGGTAGCTTAAAAGTATTACTTGGGTTTAGGTCATCATTTACTGGGTACCTGGGGATCCAGAAAGGATTCCAGTGATATCAGAAAAGGTTTGAAGTTCGTTAGATGCATTGATTGGGTGAAGTTAAGCATGTCATAAAGGCTTTGGTATTCTGGGTAGTCACAGCTGCTTCAACTTCTCAGGATTCCTGGAATCCCTTGGCAATAGCATGGGAAATGCCCAAGGTCATGATTTAATGTAGGAGCCCAATCCCTGGGCCAAATTCTTTTTTCAAAGCCCTAACAAGCCTCATTAGTCAACACTACTATAGTTATCACAGTAATAATTGAGCCTAATATGATGTTCAAATTCCCCATGGAAGGCCCATTCTCTTTCCAATGACATTCAGTCTTTGCTGCCTGATCATTGAGGCCATTTGGGCTTTGCTGCACCACATGGCTCATGGGTCTGAGCTTCAGGGAACTGGAGGGCCCAGAGCCAAGGAATTTCCTTATTCATTTGACCTGAGATAGTCCCATTTTATAGTCCCTCAGGCCGTGGAAGAAGTTGCCAAGTAAAAAATGCAACTGGCTTCTGAGGGGAACATTTATTCTTTTAGGACCTGTATTCACCACTCCTGACTGATCTCTATGAAGATGAGCCAAAAAAAATGTGTCAGAACAGGTCTCCATGGCAGCTGATAAGAATGTTAAATAGGTTGCTTTACACAGGAGGAAAACAACACGAATGCTCCATGGATCTGAAATGTCATTTATGTAGGCCCTGGCAAAGGTGCAGCTCATAAGCCATCCATACTTTCTTGTCCTCTGCAGCCCTCATTTGTGATGTCCTATAAATGCTCCATTTAATGTAGTGGATGCCTTCTAACATTTGGAATGTTTTCTAACACCAGGAGAGTCCTAGTGCTAGAGTTGGGCTATCCATCTGCAACCACCAGCTCTTCCTGCACAACTTGATTCATCTGAGCATACATCTTGGGTATCTTCCATCACTCCTCATTCGAAGGTTATCCTTGATAGAATCTCCAACCTCTTTACACCAACCAGACTGGCTTCTCCTGCCCTTTGAGTCAGGCCAAATTTTGATGCTTTGGAGACTGTGGTCAGGAGGCAGGGGGGTAATAGTAGAAAGCCCACTACCCTTGAAGCCAGGGAGGGGTGGGAACTGGGGGGGGGGGTGTTCCAATCTAATAAATATCAGCTGAGGGACCCTGATTCAAAGCTACCTAGCATCAATGGAATAAGGGCAGCCTTAAAAAAATTTTTTTTTTAAGGCAGGTAAGCACCACGCAATTTTCCAAATGCAATCGAGCTGGATCTCTTCCTCCAACTGTTTTGCTCCCAGCTTAGTGTCCGTGCAGTTCGAGGCCCTGAGACAGGGGCATAGAATGGGGGGTGACTACTCTGACCAAGGTCACAAAGGTGAGAGCCAAGATCCAAATTGAGGCGTTCTGACTGTGGTCGGGCACGCTTTCTAGGAGATACTATTCCCCCAGTTTCTCGAAACCCTGCCCCCAGCTGAGTGCAGGTATAGACAAGTGGGCACCCATACAGAAGCCCATCACCGTCCTCGGGGTACGCTGTCAGCCCCGTGGGAAGACGTCTATGTCCAGGTCTACACCTGCTCGGGCCACTGGCCTCACGTGCCGGCCTACACAGTTCAGAATCTATTTGGAGCAGGGGCTAGCAGCCTCCTCATCTCCAGCCGGGTTTTAACGGGCCCTCACGCGAAGGGGGCAGCCATCTACACCTGCCCTGGCCACCCACCGGGTAATGGGAGGGTGCGACGTGACAACGGGCTACAGCGCCAGGAGGGGAAACCAACAGGAAAACCCCCGGGGCTGTCGGTGCGCTAAGGGAGCGCGGCAGGGCCTCACTGAGGGCAGGGCCGGGCCCAGCCGGCCTGCCGCACCGCAGTCAAGCCCATGACCTAGCAGCCGTCGCGCGCCCGGCCTGGGGGCTCGCGCAGCCCACGAATTAGGAGCGCGCGGCCCAGGCGCAGAGACCCGTCATAGTCACGTGCCCTTGGCGTTGCGGACCCGAGTAGGCGTTGGGGATGCTGGAGGATTTGGACTGACGGGCCTCGCGACCTGTCAGCAGGGGGCGCTGACCTCAACCGGTGGGCGAAGCGGCTTGTGATTGGGGAACCAGTCCCGGTGAGGGGCGTATTCCTTGCCGGTACGGTTGCTATGACGCCAGGCCCCCGCCCCCTCGGCTGGCCGCCATCTTGTTGTTGATTCGTACCCAGTACGAGCCGAGCCGGGAGCGGGTGCGGAGCGGCCGTTGAAGGGCCGCCGCTGTCGGGGCTCAGCCGCCAGCGCTGCCTGCCTGCCGGCTGGGCGGGCCAGACCCTGGAGGCCCGGGGGGCCCAGCCCCCGGGTGGGAGCCGCGGCCGTCCGCTGCTAGGGCCCCGCGGGTGAGTCACGGGCAGGAAGCCAACCCGTAGTGACGGGGGAGAGCTGGGAGGCTCCGGGCGAGCGGAGGGGGCCGCAGGAGAGCCCCAAGGACGTAGGGAAGGGGGCTCTGAGGACCCCCGGGGTCACGGAGGGGCCGGGGGGATCCCGAGGGTGAGAGGCAAGTGCGCTGCCCCGCGCTGCACCCCGCAGGTGGCCGGGGCAGGGGCATCCAGGTTTGGAGCATCCTTGGGGGCGAGGGATGGAAGGAGGGGTGAGTCTGGGGGGGGTGAAGAGGATGCGGAAGGAAGGGGGACGAGGGGGAGATCTAAGGGAAGGCCGCTGAGGCATTGAGAGAAGCGGCGGAAATCTGCTCTCATTTACAGATAAGGAAACTGAGGCCCAGAGCGAGCCCCTAGAGATCACTATGGGAGAGTGGGTAATTGGGGAGAAAGCGCGCTGGGGATGGGGAGGGGGCTGGGAGGTGGAGATGTTCGGGGAAGCAGCAGTAGGCCAAAGGTGGGGAACGGAGATTATATAACCATAATAATAGTAATAACAGCTAACATTTCTATAGCTCCAGCTACAGGCTGAAGGCTTGACAGTTATTTCGTTTGATTCTAACTACAATCCTGGGAAATAGGTGCTATTCTTAGCCTCCTTTTACAGAGGAGGGAGGGGAAATATAGATACACAACACATGTGCACAGGCATGCATGCATATGCAATGTACATGCATGTGCACACACGTGTATATTGCACACATGTATGCATGCTTATATATAAATAGCTATATAATGACTGAAAGGGTCTGGAAGGCCCCTCCCTGTATGTAATAAAGACAGGATGCTGTGCCATTAGCTTTCTGGACTGACCTGCTCTCGGAGCAGAAGGATGTATGTCTTCATCTTCACTGTTGAGACCGGTTCCTCAATCACAATTGCAGACATATTGGTCCCAAAGCTCTGTGGGTAGCAGGTTGTTTTCCTCAGGCACTTGCCTCAGTTTGGGTCAGAGAGCTTTTCCCTTATTCCTCCTGGGCAGAAGTAGCCATCTGAATGCTCAGTATAATCCAGGGCAGGGTGTGCAATGCATTAGGATGTGCTTGCTCAGTGGGAAGCTGGCTTCTGAGTCTTGCAGCACAGACAGACCCAGTCTGATGCTGTCAATATCATCATTTTGTTCCCAAGTAGAATGGAAAAGAGCTTCTCTCCCTCATGTCTCTCTTGGAAAGGTAGTTCCTACTTCTTGAAATGAAACATGTCTCTTCAGACTTCTCACTTTGTGATAACCATTTCTTTGTTTATTTCAGGGTGCCTTGTACTATATGCCCTTCTGCTGCCTCCTTGCATATACCTACACAAAGACACACACAGTTCAGATTCTTCAGAGGTACTTACTCTGTTTCTATGGATAGATGGCCTATTTTAAATATTCATGTTGCTCAACTGGAGCACTCAGGAACATAGTAGGGCTTCTTGTTATTTTTTGCTTTGGAGAATATTGATGTGAACAATTAGGATTCCATTGATCCTCCTTTGGAGAAATAAGAGTACTCTGCCAACTTCATCAAGTGGAAGCTGTTGTATTGCTATCTGATGTTCAGGAAATAGAGCTGAATGTGTAGGTCAAGAAAAACAAAATTCATGTTACCCTGAATCCTATTTTACCATAAATCTAAGTTCAAACAGTGCTAAAATAGAGTATGCACAGAAGCCAGGAAAGGAATACTTGTTTATTTGTGAAAGTAATTTATTAATTAGCCCTCATTTTGGTTTGTGAACTTGAAAGTTTAGAAAATAGGATCCGTGGAACAGATCCAACTATAGCTATTTTATTGTGAGAATTACTTTCTCCTTCACCTTAATCCCCAAGTTTCATTGCAAAGAAAGCTATCTTTTTTTCTTTGGTCCCTTAATTTAGCCTTCTATTTAAATGTGCCTTTGTTAATGACACAAGTTGGAATGCTTGCTAAGTATTTATAAGTCTTTGTCATTTGGAAGGGGTTTCCTTTATAGCTGCTCTGCAGGTGAAGTTTATTTCTAAGATTAAGAGTATCAGTTCACCCCGTTTTCCCCTTTCCCTTAAATGACACTTAGAACTTTGAGTTCCAGGTTCATGACATGTGAAGTATTCACATAATCCCTTTTGAGTTCTGGTCAGACCTAGTAGTAGGAAACCTTAGGAAAGTGAATCTGTGCCCTAGATTACATCTGTGGCAAAATCTTGGCACCTTAGAGTAGTAAGTAGTTCACTATAGAAGACAACAAACCATTTGTTCACAGGAGGTGCTTTTCTGAAATTCTTGGACTTTTATTTTTTTAGTGAGGCTAGGAATAAGAGGGGAGAGTACCAAAATAAAAGGGAGATGGTATTCCAGCTGTCTTCTTTCTTTTAACGAATGAATGAGGCATTTATTAAGAGCTTACCATGTGAACAACATTGTTTTAAGTACTAGGGATACAAATGGAAAGCAAGACAGTCCCTGTTTCAAGGAGCTCATCTTCTAATGAAGGAGATAACATGAAAATAACTATGTACAAAAAAATGTAAGCTAAATTAGAGGTAATTAATGGAGGGAAGGCACTCATATTGGGGGAAATCAGAAAAGACTTCTTGTAGAAGGTGGGGTTTTATCTAGGACTTGAGAGAAACCAGGAAGCAGAGATGAGAAGGGGAAAGATTCCAGGCCTAGAATGAAATGAAAGTACACAGAATAGGGAGATGGTGGGGTCTTATGTGAGGCCAGTATCACTATATTACAGAGTATAGGGGACAAGTGGTAGGGTGGCAAGGAGAGAAGAGAAGGGTATAAGAAGACTGGGAAAGTTGGAAGGGCCAGGTTGTGATTGACTTGTAATGATAAATAGGATTTTATATTAATATTTAATCCTGGAGGCGATAGGGAGCCACTGGAGTAGGGGGTAGGTTTGGAATATGGTCTGAACTGAGCTTTAGGAAGATCAATTTGACAGCTGAAGGACGGTTGGACTGAAGTTCAGGGGAGAGACTTGAGGCAGGCAGACCGACTAGCAGGCTATTGTAGTGGTCAAGGTGTAAGGTGATGAGGGCTCGCACCAGAATGGTGGTATTGTCAGAAGAGGGAAGGGGGCATATTTGAGAGATGTTGCAGAGGGGAAATCGATGGGCCTTAGCAACAAGATTGGACACAGGAAGTGAGAAAGAGTGAGGCGTTGAGAATGACAAGTAGGTTGTGAGCTTGGGTAGCCTGTGGTTCCCTCACATTAATTAAGGGAGTTAGGAAGTTGGAGAGAGGGAATGTTGGGGGAAACAACTCAGTTTTCGACTTGTTGGGTTTAAGATGTCTGTAGGGCATCCATTTAGAGATGTCTGATAGGTAGTTGGAGATGCCATTCTGGAGGTTAGAAGAGGAGTTGAGAGCCATATAAGTAAGTTTGAAAATCATCAGCATAGAGATGAAAATTTAATGTAGGGAGCTAATGAGATCACCCAGTTAAATTATATGGACTGAGAGGAACAGAGAGCTCAGAAAAGAACCCTGTGGGGCCCCTAGCATTAGCAGGCTTGACCTAGACAAAGATCTAGTAAAGGAAACTGAGAAAGAGTGGTCAGACAGGTAGGAAGAGAACCAGGGTAGGGTAGTGATGTGGAAACCTAGAGATTATCAAAGGGAAGTGAGTGATAGGATCAAAGGTTAGTTTAACTTGTTAAGGATATGAAAGGTAGGGGTGGCTAGGTGGTGCAGTGAATAGAGCACCGGCCCTGGAGTCAAGAGGACCTGAGTTCAAATCCAGACTCAGACACTTAACACACTCATACACACACACACACACACACACACACACACACACACACACACACACACACACGCCTTGTGACCTTGGGCAAGTCATTTAACCCCAATTCCCCTACCTCCCCCCTCCAAAAAAAAAATACTAAGGGTAGTCATTAGTTACTGTCCCATTACTATTTCCTTGGAGTGTCTCCTAAGGGAGAAAGCCACTAAAACTGGAGGCACTTTAGCAGTTTTTAAAGTAGTAATATTTAAGTAAATTGGGTAACTAGAGAATTAAAAAAAATCCTTCCTCTGATTTTCCTTTGTATTTCCATTTAGTTTCATTCCTGTTCCTTGTTCATGTAATTGTCCAGTCAGCATGAGCATGACAGGAACTGGCTATGTTAAAAAGTGAAATATGAAGCTTTTAATATCTACATCAAGACAATTGGGTAATTGGTATAGAGCTGTTTTGGCTCAAATACTTGTTAGGTAAACTGTAAAAATTATAAATGTAAGGAAGGATACTAATTAAATTGGAAAGAGATTTGCTCACCTTCCTCTTAATACCATTTATATATTTATAGGCATAGTAAAAGTTGGATTTTCTAATATGTTGTCAGAAATCTCTTTTAGCCAACACTTCCCAGCATTGCCAATATAATAATGGTGTCTGTCTATAGAAAGACCTACAGAAAGCAGCTTGGTATAGTGAAAAGAGCATAGAATTTGGACCTGGATTAGAATCTTGGCTCTTTTACTCATTACCTGTGTGATTTGGGGCAAGTACTTTATTCTCTCTGGGTCCCATTTTCCTCATTTATACTAAATAATCATCTCTGCTTAAATTGCATGATTGTAGGGATTGGGAGATCCTAAAATGCCTTTCATTCAGTTGTTTCAGTCTTGGCTCCATTTAGGTTTTCTTAACAAACATAACAGAGTGGTTTGCCATTTCTTCTGCTTATTTTTACAGATGAGGAAACTGAAGCCAAAAGGGTGACATTCCTTGTCCAGGTCACACAGCTAGTAAGTGTCTGATGCCAGATTTGAACTCAGGCAGCTGAGTCGTTCTGATTCCAGACCCTGCACTCTATCTACTGTACCACCTAGCTGCCCCAAAATGCTTTTAGAATCCTCAAAAAACAGTTATGCCTGATTTTACTGTTAAATGTATTTTTGTCCCAAAAATTATTAAAAAATAATCTGCAAATGAGGGTATGTATGAGCGTATCATTACCAGAATATTCCATTTGCCCAATTCCACCATCCAGTAGTATATTTATTCCCTTTTGAGAGGTGATGCACCATAATGGATAAACATATAGTCTTGAAGCTAAGAAAGTCTGGGTTCAAGTGCTATCCCAGATCTCACTGGCCCTGTTGGACAAATCTGGGCAAGGCCCTTTGCTCCTCAGGTCTTCCAGGCAATTCACTTAAAGTTAAATTTGCAAAGAGGCTGCTAACCTGTTTTGGTATAGAGTGCTTTCCTCACCAGGAGTTCTCTATCTGCTCTCCTTATATTAATGTGGCACTTGAGCTTTTCAAAGTGCTTTTGCACCCTTATTTTAGTTTCTAAAAACCTATGAAGTAAAAGCAGGTCAGTTATTTTAAAAATTAAACACTTACCCATTAACAGTGACAAATTAACATGTAAACTGTGGAGTAAAATCTTATGTAAATTCTTAGTATTCAACAAAATAGATGAATTAAATGAAAAATATTTATGTCTTTGTCAATTTAGCTATTTTTGCTATGTTTTCATAGCTATACATATATGTTGTTGGTTTTTTTTTTGCTTTTTTTTTGGAGGGCAACTGGGGTTAAGTTATACATATATGTTAATGTTTTTATTATGTTTTGGTGGATTTCATATTATTTTGCTTAGGTATTTCCTTGTTTGCTTCATATTTGTTTATTTTTATGGTACCGTAATGTCCTATTACATTAATACAATGTAATAAGTACTTTATTCAGCTATTTTCTAGTCATTGAATATATAGGCTATTTATAATTTATTGCCATGACAAATAAAATAGCTATAAATATTTTTGTGTTAATAGCTTTTTTCCACTTTTTAAATATGTTTAGAATAAAATTCTGCTAGTGGAATTACTGAGGTAAAAAGAATGAGTTTTATGACTCTTCTGTATTGCCATTTTTTTCTCCAAAATACTTGGAGAAAAACCCTTACAGTTTTAGCAGCAGTGTGCTAGACTGCCTGCCTCCCTGTAGCAAGGCAGACATTTTTGTATAATTTTAATGAAAAGGAAATCAAGGCCTAAGACAGAAGTAAAATAACTTATCTAAGATCACACTAAGTTAGTGATAAAGCTGAAGCTAGGACCCAAATCTTACTCCCACTTGTATGTTTTCTCTGTTAGTGATAACAACCAACAATATTATGAGCACAGCATGGTACTGTGCACATAGTAGGCACTTAATGACTGCTTCTTGACTTTAAATATAGTACTTTAAAGTTTTCAGTGTATTTTACCTGCCTCATCTCATGTGATCCTCACAGCAGCCCTGAGAGGTGCTTCCTTACAGGTATTATCAGCTCTGTTTTACAGGTTAGGAAACTGAGACATAGAGGCAATATCACAAGAAAGAGTGGGAAGCGAGATTTGAACCCAGGCCTTAATTACACCTAGTTACCTAATTACACCCAGCATTCATCCGTTCTGCTAAGCTGCCTGTTGGTTCCTATAAAAATGAATTTTTTCCCTTATTTTCGATTTTTCAGTACGTGTTGCCTGTCTGTAGAAGCATGCTGTATTGGTCAAATGCTGCCTCATTCTTCCATCCCTTATCTCTTTAAGTTTGAAGCAGTTTCTCCCTTCTCTGATTTTGTTCCTCTTTTACTTGTATTATTGCAAGAAAAACATGGCTATAATAAGTCTGTTTGAGAGTATTTTAATGTCTAAAGACGTTACTTACAGAGGAATAAAGTTACCTTATTCATTGTGTATACATACATTAATTACATAGCAAATCACAACTTGATAGAAGCAAAGCCTTTTGGAGAAATAAGATAATGTTTTTCCACAACTATTTTTGGGGGGGATAGTGGGTTTGAAGTATTTTTCTTGAGTCTTTTGGTTGTAAATAGGATTACAAATGCTGGGACTGTGCCTCTGTCCACTCTCTTTGCATTTGTCTTTGCATACTAGCAAAAATATGACCCTTGAGTTACTCCAGGGGTCTGGGCTCTTTTCATAATTAATGGAAATTGTTTTATAACTAAAATGGCATCCTTGACAGTGAGCTAAGTTATCATCAGGACACCATCATATGTAATTGAATGTGGACTGACTAGTTCATTCTAAATCTAGACAAATGTTTGTCTTCCATTTAACTGGAGTTAGTTTTCTTCCCCTAGGAAGCTGTTAGTAATTTAGTAGCATCAGGTATTAGGGCTGGGATTTGTGGTTTGAGGCTGTTTGTTCAGAGGATCTCCTTTTTGAGGAAGTAAAAAGGGTTCAGGGCCTAGAACTTGTGACTGATCCACTGAGTCTACTTGGCCAACTCTTGTGTATATTTTGGTCTTACACTGTTTATTTCATATTTTGGATAAGAATTATTTATTTCCCATTGTCCAGAGATGACAAGTTGCTCAAAATAAAAAAGTTTTGAGCTACTTTGGAAACATTTTTAAAATAAATTTTTTAGTATTAATCCTTAGTGAATTCTATGACATTAAACAGCCTTTGGACCCATGACCTTGGCCAGGTCAGCCTTTCTGAGTCTCAGGAGACAGAATCTCTAAATGAGGGGATTGGACTAGACTAGTCTCTCTAACTCAGACATTCTAGGATTCTGTCTATGTCTATGTCAAACTATGTCTTAGTTTGATGTGAGTGCCTCTACCTTCTTCATTGATCTTACCTACCTCCCAACCTCATGACCCTTATAGCCTACTCTAACTCAGTGTAAGTTCTCAGCTGTAGTCAGATGCTGTCTATTTGTACGTTTTATTGCTTATTTTTGTTCCTTTAAGCTGTGGCGTTCAAGAGGCAGCGTTATATGGTGATTACATAGAAAGATCTGGGTTTGGATCCTGCCTCACATACATATGCACTATGTGATGCTGGAGAAGGGTCATTTAACTTCTTTGGGGTTTATTCACTTCCCCCCCCCCAATACATAATGTGTGAATCAAATGAGATAGTGTTCGCCAAGGGCTTTGCAAGCCTTACAGTGCTATATTGTGTGCTAATTCAGTGTCTGCTTCCCTGTTAAGCATGGGGAGCTCTTCTTGGTGCTGTGTCAGTTGTTTATCACTTAGCATATATAACCTTTTCATTTTTATTTGCTGTTTCATATGTATGTCCTTTCTCTCTAACTAAATATGAAGCCCCCAGAGTGGTAAAGACTGCGCTGGGGTGGTGGCAGCCTATGTGAAGAGAGCACACAGTTCTGATGAATATTAAGAAGAGGTATGCTTGACAGGACTTCATTACTAATTAGATTTGAGTAATGTGGGAGAAGGAAGAATCATGGATGACTCCTGTTGTTTTTCTTTTTTCTTTTTTCTTTTTTATCTTGGGTGACTGGGAATATATTGGTACTTCAGACAGAAATAGTGGAATTGATAAGGGTAGGATTATTTTGTACATGGTGAATTTAAAGTGCAGGCTCTCCATCCAGGTGGAGATATCTAGCAGATAGTTGGAGATGCTAGACTATATATATATATATATATATATATATATATATAGTTCAAGAGGAGTGATTGAGGCTGAAGGTAGATTTGGTGGTCATTTGCATGGAAGTCATAGTTGAAACCATAGAAATGCATGAGATTGGCAAAGGAAAAAATCAACGATACCCTTATGGGGAATCTTTATTAGGTAGAGGTTAGGTTCTAACCTAACTCGGCCTTTTGACTGAGTCCCAAGTTTTACAGAATAAATCCTTTTATTAAGGGGATTTATTCTGTGAAGTTTGGATTTAGTCAAAGGGCTGCACTCGAGGACATAAGAGACATGTGGCCTTGAGGCTTCGGGTTCCCCATCTCTGGGTTAGGAGAATATCAGTGAACCAGCAAAGAAGACAAAAAGAGCGAACAAGAGGTATCCTTTAAAAGTTCACCTAAAATGAACTGGGATGTATTTTATCACATAATTTTGAGAGTTGGAAGGGAAATTTCAGAAGAAATTTATCTAGTTCAAAAGCTACATGAAGTGAATTCCCACTTACCCATCAAGTGGTTATCTAACTAACATATAACATGAAGACCTCCAGCATGGGAGAATCCAAGTGTTCTCCTTGGTCTAGACAAGGAAATTAAGGCATCAAGATCTTAATTGTTGGTAAAACTGAACTAGAATGGCTCAATCATTCTAGAAAGCAATTTGGAATAGTTGGATTAGAGGAATGTAAAAATGAACTGTTTTGCTAAACACTTGGGATCAGGAAGCTCAGCCTCATGAATTCAAATATGGCCTTAGACACTTACTAGCTGTCTGATCCTGGGCAAGTCAGTTAATTTCTATTTACCTCAGTTCCTCATCTGTAAAATGAGCTGGAGAAAGAAACGGCAAACCACTCCAAGTATCTTTGCCAAGAAAAATCCAAAATGGGGTCATGAAAAACCAGCCGCTACTGAACAACAACAAATTTTGGTGTAAATGGGGACTTTCTTATCAATGACCTTGGGGGTCTAAGCCTCGAAATAGAATCTCTTATTTGTATAATTTCAGATTACTTTCCAGAATGGTTTTACTAATTTCAGAGCTCAAGCAGCAGAACCTTATTGTACCTATTTTCCCAGAGTACCTCGATCATTGTTTATTCCCTACTTTTTTTTTTTTAATTGGGGGAAGGGGGTGCGGTGTTGGCGGCAGTAATTCTGTTTGGGGACTACTATGTCCACTGTCTCCTGACTTTTCTTGAAAAAGTATTTGCAGTTTGCTTGTAAACCCGGCCTTTATCCTGTTCTCTTTGTATTCCATCCAAGTGTCTGTATAATATAATATGATATGATATGATATGATATAATTAACATAACAAAACAATATACAATGTAATGTAATACAAAGTAATATAATACAATATATCTTTATAATTTTAAGTGTTCAATCAATATTTATTGAGTGATAAAAAAGAAGAAAATGACATATAAGCTTAAGATTTCTATGTATTTTGTAATCCATGATTTCTCTCATTTCTTACTTCTGAGCCATATTTCCCAACATTTTTTTCATTGTGCTTCCCGATGCTTTCCTTTGTGTTGAAGGCAGTAAGGTATACATTAATTTAATTTGGATGGTCTTACCTAGTTCTTTGTAGAATCTCTCTACATCCTTGTGTTCTGCAATAGATGTTGCTACATAAATTGCAATGATTTTCATAGGATTCTTTTTATAATAAGCATTTTTATAAATGCTTGTTGAGAGCCTTGCAATATGAGATGCCCAAATGTGTCATGAAATGTTTCTTGTTGCCTTTGGATGCACGATAAAAACCAATTAAACTACTTTATTTGCCTCATGGAGGAGGATCTGTAAATTGTTTTATTTAGTTTCAGCTTTTTGTCTTGTGGTTTAATTTTTACTGAGAATGTCAAGATTGATATGATTCAATTCAGTTCTCCCAGTAGTATATCCACACACTGGTAACTGGACAAGGATCTCACATTTAAAGTACTAGTCCCTAGGTAAACTTACAAAAGGTGGAAAGGGACTACATAGAATCAAGTACCATTTTGTGTTTTTCTGTTTAATAGGTTTCTGTGACCAAAGAGTTCATTCCCAAGTAGTCAACTTATTGGTGATTAGCATTTCTGTACATAGCTAGGCTGATCTTCAGAAAGTAGGTAACTGTCTTTTAGCCTAAAGCTTGTCCCATACCTTTCCAGCTTGGTAAAATCTTGTGGAATATGCCCTTCACTGACATGCCTCAGGGTACCCTCTTGCCTTCATGTATAGCTGGACTAGTCCTTGGAAGCAGACAGTCTCTTGGTGGGACTATACTAAGTCCTCTTTCCTTTTGTGTTTTTATACCATAGTGGTTTCATGGTATCATTTCTTTCCCATTTCCCTCACTCCCTCCCACAACCCACAAATTATAACAAAAAGAGTTAAGCATACTTAATCTACATACATAGTGATAATCTGACTGTGCATAACTTTCTGGTTCTGTAGAAAATGCTACACCTCCTATAAAAGAGGGAATAGCATTTCATCTATTCTCCTGCTTGGGGATTAGGCATTACAGTTTTTTTTCAAATATTTTAAAGTATTTCCCAATTACATGTGTAACATTTTTGCATTCATTTAAAAAAATTTTAAGTTTCAAATTATCTCCCTCGTTGCTGCTTCTCCCCCCTCCTTGAGAAGGCAAACAATTTGATATCAGTTATACATAAGAAATATTATTTCTGTCTTAGCCATGTTGCAAAAGAAAGCAGACAAACCCCAAGAAAAACAAAGTAAAAAAAGTATGCTTCAGTTTTGTATTCAGAGTTCTTTAGTTCTCTGGAGGTAGATAGAATTTTTCATTATAGGTCCTTTGGGGAATGGTCCTGGATCATTGTCTTGATCAGAGTAGCACAGTTGATCCTCCTTAAAATATTGCTGTTACTGTGTATAGTGTTCTCCTGGTTCTGCTCACTTCATTTTCCATATGTTCATATAAAAGTCTTCCCAGGTTTCTGTGAAACTATCCTGCTTGTCATTTCTTATAGTACAATAGTATTCCATCATAATCTTATACCAGAATTTCTTTAGATGTTCACCTAGTGATGAACATCTCCTTAATTTCCAGTTCTTTGCTACCCCCCCCCCACACACACACACACTCACACACTGCTACAAATATTTTTGTATAAATAGGCCTTTTTTCTTTTTCTTAGATCTCTTTGGGATATAGATTTAGTGTGACATTGCTGGATCAAAGGGTATGTACAGTTTTATAACCCTTTAGGCATAGTTCCAAATTGTTCAGAATGGCTGAACCAGTTCACAGCTCCACTAACAAACCGTTAGTGCCCCAGTTTTTCCACTCCCCTCCAGCATTTGTCATTTTCCTTTTCTGTCGTGTTAGCTGATCTGATAGGTATGAGGTAGTATCTCAGAGTTGTTATGATTTGCATTTCACTAATCAGTAGTGATCTAGAGCATTTTTTCATATTACTATAGATAGCTTTGATTTCTTCATTTGAAAACTGCTTGTTCATATCTTTTGACTCGTATATCAATTAGGAAATGGATCTTATTTTTCTAAATTTAGCCCAATTCCCTGTATATTTGAGAAATGAGACCTTTTATCAAAGCAATTTGCTGTGAACATTTTCCCCTAGTTTTTCTTCTACTTTTGGCTGCATTGGTTTTATTTTTGCAAAAGCTTTTAAATTTCATGTAATCAAAATCAGGGGCAGGTAGGTGGCACAGTGTATAGATCAGTGGGCTTGGAGTCAGGAAGACTTGAATTCAGATTCGGTCTCAGACACTTCCTATCTGTGTGACCCTGGTTAAGTCACTTAACTCTCATTAATTGACAAAATAGAAGAAGGAAACTACTCCAAGTATTTTTGCCAAGAAAGCCCCCAATGGGATCATGAAGGGACACAACTGAAATGACATAACAACAGAATCAAAATTATCCATTTTACTTCCCATGATCCTCTCTATCTCTTGTTTGGTCATAAACTCTTCTCTTATCCATATATCACATTTTTCCAGGCTCCTCTAAATTTACTTATAACTCTTTATTTCTAAATTGTTTATCCTTTTTGACCCTGTCTTGATGTGTGGTGTGAGATGTTGTTCTGTGTAGTTTCTTCTAAACTGCTTTCCAGTTTTTCCTGGTAATTTTTGTCACATTTTGTCAAATGGTCAGTTCTTACCTGAAAAGCTTGCATCTTTGAGTTTCTCAAATACTAGATTACTATGGTCATTTACTACTGTGTATTGTGTACCTAATCTACCACTCTTATTTCTCAGTCAGTACCAGATTGTTTTGATGAGTACTGCGTTGTAATATAGTTTGAAATCTTGTCCTACTAGGTCACCTTCCTTCACATTTTTTTTTACTAATTCTCTTGACATTCTTGACCTTCTGTTCTTCCAAGTGTATTTGTAATAATAATAATAATAATAATAATTATTATTATTATTATTATTTTGATTTTTGGAGAGGGTAAGGTATCTGAGGCCAAATTTGAACTCAGGTCCTGCTGACTCCAGGGCTGGTGCTCTATTCACCATGCCACCTAGCTGCCCAATTATTTTTTTCTAGCTCTATAAAATAATTCTTTGGTAGTTTGATTGGCATAGCACTGAATAGCTAAGTAGAATTGTCATTTTTATTATATTGGGGTTTGACCTGTCCATGAGCGAGTAATATTTCTTTCTTTCTTCCTTCCTTCCTTCCTTTCTTTCTTTCTTTCTTTCTTTCTTTCTTTCTTTCTTTCTTTCTTTCTTTCTTTCTTTCTTCCTTCCTTCCTTCCTTCCTTCCTTCCTTCCTTCCTTCCTTCCTTTCAAAGCAATCGGGGTTAAGTAACTTGCGCAAGGTTACAGGGCCAGTTATTTTTGTGTGGGTGTTAAGTATCTGAGGCTGGAACCCATCCCCCATCCTCCTGACTCAGGTGGCACTCTTACTCACTGCGCCACCTAGCCACCCCGTGAGTAATATTTCTAAAGTTGTTTAGATTTGCCTTTATTTGTGTGAAAAATATTTTGTAATTATGTTCATAATAATCCCTGGGTTTGTCTTGGGGCATTACATTTAATCAGAAATTGGCTCCCTTTTAATGTTGGGCAAAGGGTTTGAACAGTTTAGTGAACTTTGTTACATGATTTAGAATTATTTTCCAGGTAGTTGGATAAATTCAAAATACCGTTAACAGTGATGTTACAGAAAATGTCTTTCTGTAACCATAAAAATCACTTTGTGGTGTGCCAAGTGTTAACAATTTTGGTTTTTTATCACTTTTGTCATTTTAAGAGGTGTGAAATAAACCTAAAGAGTTGTTTTGGTTTACATTTCTCTCATCAGTGATTCAAAGCATTTTATATGGTTGTTGATAGTTTGCAGTTTTTTTGGGAGTTGTTCTTATTCCTTTGTTGAGGAAGGGCTTTTGGTCGTATGTATCTTTAGTTTCCTAACTCCGAGGTATTTGGGAATACATATACACACATACATACTATATACATAAGTCAAGAAGTTTAAAGTGCCTACTTTGTATTAGGTTCCATTTTTAGTTCTGGGGCTTTATGTATAAGGAATGAAAACAATCCCTACTCATAAGGAGCATGTATTCTAATGAGGGAAACGAAGTACAAATATAAATACATACAGCATAAATATAAAGTGAATAGAAACTTTTGCACAGTACTTGATTAGGGAAATCGAGCGCACTAACAAGTGGGAGATCAGAAAGGGCTTCATGGAGAAGGTGCTGCTTTAGTTTCATCTTAAAGGAAAAGAGGGAGGGATTCAATAAAATGAACGTAAGGAAGGAGCATATTTCAGGCATGGAAATGGGAAATAGGCATGGAGAATTGTATAAGGAACAGAACAAGAGCCATTTTGGCTGAAACTCAAGAGTACAAAAAGGGAGAAAATGTCCAGTGAAGCTGCAAAGATAGATTGGGACCAGGTTCTAAAGGGCTTTAAAAGCTAGACAGAGGAGATATTTTATCTTAGAGGTACGTATGTATATGTATTTTTTATATATGTGTGTATATCTTGTTTCCCTGAGTATCTTGGATAGCTGACTTTTATCAGAGATATTTTATGAAAAGGTAAGGCTTTTTTGTGCCTAATAGTTTCTTTTATTTTAGATGAAATAATTTTTTTCATGTAAAAGTTTTTTAAATTTTATGTAATCAAAATTTCCTTTTTTACCTTTTGTTGTCACTTACATTCCTTTGGTTAAGAACTTATCTCCAATCATAGTTTTGTTCTGTTCTTCCCTTTTTTATGATGTGACCTTTTCTGCTTAGATTGAATTATTCATTTGAAGTTTATAGTATATGATATAACATGTTGGTCTAAACCTAAACTCCACCAAAATGTTTCCTAAGTTTTCCTAGCAGTTCTTGTCCTTCTTTCACTAGTTTGTGGTCTTGGATTAAAAACATTAAACTGCTATGTTCCTTTTCTTTGGGCTTTTCTTATCAAGTCTTTGCTACTTTTGTATTTGTTCGCCAGTACTAAATGTTTTTGATGATATACTGCTTTATAATACAGTTTGAGACTTGGTAATGATGCTATATGCTTCCTAAGTCAAAACTCCTTTCCCTGACTACTCCCTGGTCTTTGTTAGTCCCATCTCTTGGGTATTCTTATTTTGCTATCTTTGTCGACTTTTGTGGTTTGCCGCGTAGGTTTCACCATGACCCAAAAAGGCTTAAGAACCCCCAGGCTAGGGGAAATAACTAAAGAGCTGAGTTAGATTTAAAATCATCTAGAAGCTTATCTTTATTTCCTTGTGTCTTATGGTCATACTCTCTGTTCTAGATCTCCTAAGTGCTGGAGCAACAATTTATGTTATATTTGTGATTGTGTTACACTGTCAGCATAGCTTGGCCTTAGTTTTTGAAACTGTTTCTTTCTGGACTTAGTTATATTTGATAGGACAAACTTAAACTCAACCACATATTCTCTTCTCAGTCACAATTTTTGAGACTGTTTTAATCAGATTTTATGATTCATGTAACCAATATATATAGGTTTTTGAGGCTTTTTCCCTATATTATGCCTAAAGCTTTCTTTGATTACACCTCAAGAAATCTTTCTTATTGGTCTCTCTTGATCATGAGTGATGATGATGTTGAATATCATAACTTTTCACTCTATCAAGTTAACTGATTTTAAAGAGTGCTTTCATTTTGTGATGAGTAACTCTTCAAATGCCATCCCTTTCCTTAAACATGTAGAGTGTAATATTAAGTGATACAGCATAATTATTTTCTGTGATATTTTTTTTTTTAACTTTTTGGAGGGCAATTGGGGTTAAGTAACTTGCCCAAGGTCACATGGCTATGTTTGTGTGTGCGTTGTGTCTGAGGCCAGATCCAAACTTAGGTCCTTTTGACTCCAGGGCCGGCGTTCTACTCACTGTGCCACCTAGCCGCCCAAGAATCTTTTTTTTTTAACAGCAAAAAAGGCTTACCTTTTTGAAGTCATCTAGCCCAGACCTTTTCTTTTACACATGAGGAAACTGAGGCTTAGGGTGTTATTTGCCCAAGGTCAGGCAGTAAGTGGCAGAGCCAGGATTAGAATTGTGCTCTTCTCCCTTAGTGCTTGTTTTAACCTATACTGTGCTTCTTCCCTAGCGGGCTAACTTCATTTTGTCTTTCATTGTATTTTTTACTTAATCGTTGGATGTAAAGGAGATACCTCCTGGCCTTAGGAAATTTTGAAGATTTATCAGAGTTTTTATAAACTCAACACCTCTTGCAGTTTTAATTGGCTTTTTGAATTAAAAGGGTGTTGGAAAGCTACAAAACAAGTTTTACCATACAGCTTTACAAGGCAGGAAAAGAAGGAAATAGAACCATTTATAATTTCATTGGTTATACTTTAATTCAGGCTACCCTGCTCCAGTCACGTCACTTTTCAGTGTCCAAGGTAACTCTCTTAAGACTACAAGTTTCAGAAAATATGCTGATCTGTTCCTCACTGGGAATTTCCCTATCCTCATGAAATTACTTGTTATTATGAGATAAATGATAAGCATGATTTTTCTGCTTGGTCCCTTGTCAAAAGCTAGCGTTCTAGTCTCAGTTCTGAATAAGTCACTTCCCCAGGGACTAAATTATCCTACCCTCACATTCTGCAGAGGAAGAAACTGCCAGAGAGGGGAAGGATCTTACTCTTTATTAAGTAAGTGAGAACAGTTACCAGTGAAAATCTGGTACCCTGTGGGACAGAATAAAATTTCCAGTTAATATTTTAAGTATTGTGCTGAGTTTGTGCTTTAGCTTGAAACTACATTTGTAGTTTTGTGGCCAGTGCATCTATGTAGCCACTATTTTAAAAATAATTCAACAATTTGAAAAAAAAATTTTTTGGATCAGATGTGTAAAATTTCATGGGTACAGGGAAGTTTCCAGTGAGGAAACTCCCTCTACCAATGCAGATCAGCATCATTTCTGAAACTTGCAGTCTTTAGAGAGTTACCTTAAACTGAACGGTGACTGGATGACTTGTATATCTTCTAGGTGGCAGCTTAGGTCTTCCCTGACTCCAAGACCAGCTTGCTATTTGTCTACTCTTCACTGCCTTGCTTGTTTTCAAAATTTGACATTTTCTGACTTGCTTCTTTTTTACAGTTTGTGCTATCATTTGGCAATTTTTGTCCTCTAAATTGCTTCTTGTTGCTTAAAACTTTTATTGTAGCATGTTTCCATTTTATAAACTTGTACTGACCAACTTTTTTCTTTCTCTGCTTACGTCGGAAAGGCATCTAAGTAGATGTATTTGTTCTATGTTTCAGATTCTACATTTTGTAATGGATAATTTTTTTCCCATTAGCTTGACTTTGCCTTATAAATTTCAAATATCCTTGAGGGTGTATGATGAAAATTGTGATTGATTTGGGAAGCGTTTAGCCAGGAACAGTAGCAAATTAGTGTAGAACCTCATGCAAACAATTATTAATAAGGATTTATGTCCAAAGTAGTTTCTGTGGCTAAGGGGCCAAACAGGTTTTGGGAAGTCAAATATCATAATGCATGAACATAAGTCACTTCTCCATCTGCAAAATGGGAGTAATGCTGTTTGCAATAGCTAACTCACAGGGTTATTGACTAAACTGAGTATATTTTAAAAATATTTTATTACATTAAGGTACTTGGGAATTTTCCCCTAAATTTTACTTAGGTAAAAATCCATTCGTCTACTAAGGTCTTCCTATTTTAACACAGCAGAGTACCAGTGTACTATTTGGGCCACCTGTCTTTGTATTTTATTCTTACCACATGAAATGCACACTCTTGGGCGGCTAGGTAGTGCATTGAGTAGAGCGCCAGCCCTGGAGTCAGAAGGACCTGAGTTCAGATCCGGCCTCAGACACTTAATGCACACACAAATAAAAACCTAGCCGTGTGGCCTTGGGCAAGTTACTTAACCCCAATTGCCCTCCAAAAAGCAAAAAAAAAAAAATGCAGACTCTTTTCCAGTTACACACATGCTCCATGTGGTTCTTTATGCTATTTCTCTGGCACAAGTAGTCAGGGGTGCCAGCAATTGCTAATAACACTAGGATACAATGAATTATATCTCACCTTGTTGGATACAAGCAGAATGCTTCCTGGTAACTGGAGGAGGTCAGTAGGTGTGGTAAGGCAGGAAAGCCGAGAGAGCAGTGTCACTGAAGTCAAAGGAGAGTTGTGCTTCCCAGTGTCGAAGGCAACAACAGAATATTGTCAAGTATGGTCATTGTATCAAATAGTTCTGCTTAATTGTTTTTCTTTGTCCAGATTTTCTTTGGTAACTACTTTCACTTTTCTAATAGATCCTTCCCCTCTCTGTCATTTTTCTTCTCTTTAGAATGTGAAGGTGGTATCAGTTGTTCCCCAGGGAAGTGATTTATCTACAACTCATAATGATTCAGAGCTGAGAACCAAGCAGAAACATCATGCTTATCCTGGGGAGGATGGTTAAAATAACTGTGTGACATCAGTTAAAATATGTATATATATATTTATATTTATTTTTTTTTTAAAGCAATTGGGGTTAAGTAACTTGCTCAGGGTTACATGGCTAGTCATTGTTTATGCGTGGGTGCTCATTTTCTGAGGCCGGATCTGATCTTGGGTCATCCCAACTCTGAGGCCAGGCGCTCTTACTCACTGCGCCACCTAGCCACCCCTTTAGGGCAATTGGGGTTAAGTAACTTGCCCAAGGTTACACGGCTAGGTTTTTGTTTGTGTGGATTAAGTGTCAGAGGCCGGCTCCGAACTCAGGTCCTTCTGACTCCAGGGCCGGTGCTCTATTCACTGTGCCACCTAGCCGCCCCCGAAAATATATTTTTAAAGATCAGTGGATTTAGCATTTAAGATTGTTCATAACTTTGGAAAGGTCAGTCTATTTAAAAAATTTTTTTTTGCCTTTTTTTTAGGGCAGTTGGGGTTAAGTGACTTGCCCAAGGTCACACGACTAGTTTTTGTGTTTCTGAGGCCAGATTTGAACGCAGGTCCTCCTGACTCCAGGGCCAGTGCTCTATTCACTGTGCCATCTAGCCACCCCTAAAGGTCTATTGATAGGATTGGAAGCCAGATCAAAAGGTGAATAGGAGGTGAGAAAATGGAGATAATGTGAATGTAGGTGACTCTTTTTCTTGGCTTTGAACAGGAGAAGGGCATGTTTGCAGCAGGGAAAGAGTCCATTGGATAAGAAGCAGCTAAAGATGAAATGGGGTGTGGGTTGATCAGTGAGGTGAGTGAGCTTTTACAGGACATAGGGAGGAGATGAAATTGAAACACAAATTTAAAGATTGAATTTGCCAAATAAAAGGGCTGCTTCTTAGATACTGAAGCCAAACTGGAGAGAATAGAGGATTATGTAGAATGGTTTTGCTGTAAAGGAGTAGAGGAAGCTTTTTCCTCTGGTGAGGTAGCCTTTATTTTCCTCAGTAAAATAGGAGGTAAGAAGACCCTCTGCTAAAAGGAAAGGAGGAGTTGAAGGTAGGTGATATAGGAAACTTGAAAAGAGATTTAGAATTATGATAAATTTCAGTGATTGCAATGAACATTTCAGTGTACAGAGAACAACAGAAGATTGCCTGTGAAATTCAATTTTTTGTGTATAGTAACATGATGCAAATTAAAACTACTCTACCGATTGCCATGTACCAAATTGACAAGGGTATTAAAAGATGGAGGAATTCAGTACTGTAGAGCTGGGAATTTTTTCTACTCTTAAAATCATATAGAAGTATACTTAAGAAGTTAGAAAAATGTTCATACGTTTTGATCTCAAAGATCTTCTAAATGAAGATATACTTTGTCACTTTATCCTCAACTCTATTGAGAAAGCAAGAAAAACAAAATCTCCTATTACAAGCATGTATAGACAAGTAAAACAAATTCCTGTATTAGCCATGTCCAAAAAAGCATATGTCACAATCTGCACTTTCTGAGATGTACAATATGATCTTTGCTAATTTCTGCCATGAGGACATTATGAACAGGAGAAAAAACTATTTGTATTTTAAAAAATTCATATTTAGTAGCAAAACAAACTGGTAAAAAAAATCATGGGCCCAGTGATTGGGGAATGTTTGAATAAGTTATGGTATATGGTATGAATGGAATGGTATGTTATTGTGCCACGTGAAAATTTCTGTGAAGAAAACTGTATTAAAGGAATAGTAATACACTTGTATTACCTTTATTACCATAATACACATTGTTGGCACATCTTATTTGGGACTCAAGTTTTGCATTTGTGAAGTAGAATAATGTAAAGAAGAATACTGCTTACCTGTCATTTGATCTTTAAATTATGAGAATGAGATTATAAATGTGAAGTATTTTGAACTCCATAGAAATAAGGTATGTTGGAGGTGGTGGGATTAATTATGACTTTCCTTTGGATATCAAATGTCTTTTGATGGAAATCAAAACTTCCTATAGTGATCTGAGTTTTGGGATTTATGTAACTTATAAAGCAAAAGTGACTGCTCAGAATTTAGCCTAGTATTTTTCAAATTAATTTTGTGCCATATGTAATTATTTCCTAAATATGTTGCCTATCTGAAATTTACTTTATGACCTAGATATTTTTAATACCTGAAATTTGTTTTGTGCCTTTTGTACCTTTGGCACCAGCAGCATTATCCTTGTATGTTGAGTTATCAGACCTCTTAATTATTTAGTTGGTGGAAACCCTAATACTTCAAGGAAGCTTTGTGGTTTAATGGACAGAGCTTGCATTGGGGATTAGAGATTTAAAAGTGTGTTTCCATGGGTAAGTTGCATTCATATACTTTGGTGTTGTAGAATTCCCTTTTGTAGAATAGGAATAGAGCAAAGTCACAGAAATTGTATTGTTCTTCGTTGTTTTGAAAGCAAAACACATTCTATCCACAGGGTTAGTTCATATATACTCTTTACTGTAAAACTGCACTGTAATGCTTCAGCTTATGAAAATGGCTCCATCAGCATACTACACTGTCAGAAACTTCCTTGTTAGATATAGAAATTATTCAGATAGAGAGGAGATATGGATTTAAAGTGTGTATTCCTGGTGAGCCAGGTATTAGCTTTCACGGAGTAATACTCCCTAATGACTAGACTCTGGACATCTAGATAGTGGGACCCTTTTCCTAGCTGGGCCAAGAACCTAACAAGTCTGCCTGTTGAGAAAGCTGGTACTATTATCTCCTCAGCTATTACTGTCACAGCAGTTTTTTGAGACTATCAGAATTTCCCTTAACCCTTTGCCACATCTAGGTCAGTTTTATTAAAGGAAGGAACTTTTTGTCAGTTAAACTTTGTTAATCAAGGGAATCATTGTACATACTTTGCAGAAGCTTGCTTGATGTGAAAACATCCAGCTTCAAGGCCAGAAGCCAAATGGAGTTTGGAAATGTTGGACTCCTGGGTGAAATGAAACATTAGCATGGTTATCTGTACACGTGTGCCTATCCATAAATCATAAGCCATTAATAATGCACATCTTGAGCTTGTTGCTTAACTCTGTTTTTAAACAAGCAATGGAAATTTGTTATGCCTTTTACTAAAGGCATCAAATCGTTTGTCATCAAATACTCCTTGAATACCCATTGAGTAAGAAACCAATATTTTATGAAAGATACCTTTAAAGTCAAGCAATTAGATTTTTATTGAAGTTACTTTGTTCAGGTTTTTTTAAATCACTTTTTAAAATATCAGAGTAAAAGCTTTTAAAAAAACTTTAAAATATAGTTATCTATTTTTATCTATAATTACTTTCCTATTTTTTTTTTTACTGTGACCATATTTGCTCACTGGGAATGCATTCCTGGGCTAGAAATGGGACTTAGTGATAAAATTCTGTGTTCAGGAGCCAGTTTTTGGAGATGTCTTTTATGTCATTTTGAGCTTTCCTTTCATAGGAGCCCCCTTAATAGTTATAGAATCATGGGTCTTGGTGAGGAAATATGGCTTAAGAGTTATCTGTTCTAGGGGCAGGTAGGTGGCGCAGTGAGTAAGAGCACCAGCCTGGAGTCGGGAGGACCCGGGATTGGTTCAGGCCTCAGAAAATGAGCACCCACACACAAATAATGACTGGCCGTGTAACCTTGAGCAAGTTACTTAACCCCAATTGCTTAAAAAAAAAAAAAGTTACCCCAATTGCTTAAAAAAAAAAAGTTATCTATTCTACCCTCATGTTGTAATAACACTAATCAGAAAACAGATTCATTTTGATTATGAGTCCCTTTTCCTCACTTCTTTGATATAGGGGTGTGTGTATACTATTGTATTTGTATTTTCTACCATTTTACCATAGCCTAAAAAGGTGTAAGAGCTCCTGCTGCTTCTCCTAGGATATAACCCAGCCTTTAATTATCTTGTGATTCCCTTAATTCCAATCTTGATGAGCCTGTCTAATTGTATTCCTATTTCTAGTGCCATTAATAACTCCCTAATTTGACCTTTATCAGAAGCAGCTAACTTGTATCCACAAAACTCCTAAGCCATATTAAAATGTAATGAAGAAATAATTGACAAAAATCAATAAAAATGCAATAGAACATAAATAATATTAATTTGTGGTTTTCTGAGTCAGTATGTGATTTACAGGGATCCATTTCTGAACATCTACAGTAGGTAGAAAGTACAAAAGAAATCCAGCTTTCTCAAGACAAAGCAAGCATAGTCTGCTAGCCAGGTAGGAAATATTCTCTTGTACACTAAGGTTAGTTGAGTCTACAAGGAAGTATTTTATTAAGCTCCTACTATATGCCATATGCTGCAAAGTGTTAGGGATGGCAAAAACAGTTCCTGTTCTCAAGGAACTCACAGTCTTAATGGGAGAGACAGTATGCAAGCAACTATAAATAAGCAAGATCTATACAGGATACATTGGAAATAATCCCAGAGGGAAAGCATTAGCATTAAGGGAGACTGGGAAAACCTTCCTGCAGAAGGTGGGATTTGAGTTGAGACCTGGAGAAAGCAGGAAGCAGAATTGAGTAAAGAGAATGCAAGGCATAGGGACAGCCAGTGAAACTGCCTAGAGTTGGGAGATGGAAGGTTTTGTTTGAGAAACAGTAATGAGTCCAGGGATGATGGATTGTAGAATGTGGAGGGGAGTTAAGGTAAGACTGGAAAGGCAGGAAGGGACCAGATTAAGAAGGGCTCTAAAAGGCCTAACAAAAGGATTTATATTTGATCCTGGAGGTAATAAGGAACCATTGGTGGGGAAAGGTGAAAAGGTCAGATTTTTACTTAAGGAAGATTAACTTTACAACTGACTGGAGGATAGACTGAGCTCAGAAGAGAGACTTGAGGCAGAAAAACCAACCAGCAGGCTATTGCAATGGCTTGGGCATGAGGTGATAGCCTGCAGACTGTGATGGAAGCATCAGAGGAAAGGAGACACTTGTGAGAGATGTGACAAAGGTAAAATCAACAGGACTTGGCAACAGATTGGATATGGGATGTGAGAGTGAGGGGTCAGGATGTCCACTCAATTGGGATACTGGGAGGATGCTGGTTCCCTCAACATAAAAAGGAGAGTTAGAATGTGGAATGAGGGGTACTTATGGGGGAAATTTAGTTCAGTTTTAGACATGCTGAGTTTTAAGATGTCTGCAGGACATCCAGTTTGAGATATCCAGTAGGCAGTTGGAGAAACCTCACTGGAAGTCAGGAGAGAAGTTAGGTTTGGATGGATTATCTGTATAAAGAGGATAACTAAAACCATGAACTGAAGAGATCACAAGTATAGGGGGAGAAGGAGGAGGCTTAGGACAGAGCCCTGGAGACAGCCATGATTAGCATGAGTGACCTGGATGAAGATCCAGCAAAGAGGGAATTCAGATGGGGAGGAGGAGAACCAAGAGAGAAGTGTGTCAAGAAAAACCTGTGGAGAAGAGGATGGTTGGTAGTGTCAGAGACTGCCAAGAGGTCAAGAAGGATGAGCATTAAGAAAGGGCAGTTAGACTCTTGCTTTAGCTGCTGCCACCACCATCCCCACCATCCCTGTGAGCCTCTTTTTGCTAGGATTTACACTCAGCAGCCTGGTGGGGATGCATCTGGCTCAGAACTATGAAATTCCAAACTTGGCCAAAAAGCTTGAGGAGATTAAAAAAAAATGTAGATCCCAAGAAGAAACCACTTAGCTGGCTAGGTCCTAGCCCTTATTGTCAACATATAGTAATGTTGTCTGGATGCTTTCCTGTTTTGAAACAAAAGCTCCTATTCTCTCCTCAAGGACTGAATGACTTTCTTCACCCTGAGCTTACACTGAGCTGCCTTTGAGCTAAAATACATTTATAACAACCAAACTATCCTTTATTATTTCCCTCCTCACCTTCTCCCCTGGGATTCCTATGACCCCTATACTTTTTTTTTTTTTTTTTTTTTTTGCTTTTTGGAGTGCAATTGGGGTTAAGTAATTTGCCCAAGGTCACACGGCTAGGTTTTTGTTTGTGTGTGCGTTAAGTGTCTGAGGTCGGATCTGAACTCAGGTCCTTCCGACTCCAGGGCCAGTGTTCTACTCACTGCACCACCTAGCCGCCCCGACCCTTATACTTTCATGGGAGATTCCGATAATTGACTCATGGTGCTTGTCTAAGAAATGCTAGTTTTGATTAGTGGTCTCCTTACTTTTTAGATTGTGGATTTCTAGTAATTTTTAAAAGTTGTTTTTTATATAACTGAACAGATGGGAATCATAGTAATTCTCTACTTATGTCTGTGTCCCTGGATGCTTTATAACCATTTAGTATCAAAGCATTATATAGCAACTGGGGAAAAAAAGGAAAAAAGAGGGCCATTAGATTTGGCAATTATTAGAGATCATTGCTAATTCTAGAAAAAGCAGTTTCAGTTGAATGGTAAGCTTGGAAGTCAGATTGCAGAGGATTTGGAAGAGTGATATAAAAGGAAGTGGAGGCTTCAATTATAGATGGTCTTTTGAAGGAGGTAACCCTGAAATGGAGGAAAGATATATGATAGCTCTCTGTGTGGGTGGGTCAGATGATTTGGTTTTTTGATGATGGGGAGACATGGGTGTGTTTGCAAGCAGCAGGGAAGCATTCTGTAGATAAGGAGCAGTTGAAACTTAGTGAGAGAGTGAGGTTGATAAGGAGTAAGTCTGCTGGAGAAGACAGGATGGAATGGGATAACTTTCTTATCTTCCTTTTCCATGAATATTCCCATCTATGATGGTTTTTATATTTTCACCTGACCAGAATAAAAGACATGACGTCACTTTATATTACACATGACACTAGTTCAGTGACATGCCTCCTCTTTTACTCCTGTCCCACATGCAAAGGAAGGAATGAAATATGAATTTAATGTGTTTACTATGCATAATCATTTCATTTGCAAGTAGTATCTTAGCAAACTTGGACTGAATCTTTCATGATACTAGTGAATGGAAGAACACCTTAATTGGTGAGCCTGTACAATTTAATTAAAATACTTTTAAGAAATGATAAATTGAAAGTGAGTACTTAGCAGAATTCCTTTGAATTGGTGAGTCTAAATTGGATATGACTGAACAACAACCAATCATAAGTTCTTGAGTTGGTTTACTAGTGTAAGCTAGTAATGATAGTGAGGATCCAACTTAATTTGGTCGACTTTGAGGTTTGATGGGTCCATGACAGCTAAGGAAGCAAAAGGATTAATACCTTGTTTGTCATGCTTTTGTTTTTGTTCCATGCAAAGGAGAAATATCTTCATCACATTTCATAAATGTTAGCTATGCAGAACATACAGGGACTTGATGCAAATACTTAGGATCAAAAGCCATTTACTGACAGATAAGTGAGTGACAGAATAATATAAACAGGTTTTAGGAGAAGAATTATAATTATAAATCACCTTGTAAAAATATGCTTTGTATAGTAGCAAGAGAACTGCAAATGAAAGTAAGTGAAATAGACAAAAGGGAAAAAACAGTAGGAATAGTCTGTGTTGAAAGGACTGGCGTTTTTGTTGTGTTATGAAGTTGTGAAAGAGACCATTCTAGATTTTAATTTAGAATCAGGCAAGAAAAGTGACAAGTTTTCAATAGGAGAGAACTTTTTGAGAAATTTTGATGGGGATCACTAGCCTTTAAGATACTATTTCCTAACTGGCATTATAGTATAATACTTTGTCTTTGCTATATTATAGAATCTCTGTTTTCCTTAGTTCACTTTACATTTTTTGATTAGGTATATTAAGTATATGAACAGAGGCTTGTTGGTGTGTTGATATAAAAATAATGTATGTGATTTGGCAGATAGAAGACTGGGGTGAAATATCCTTGACCAATTCATGGGCATATTCTTGTTTTTTTGTTTGTTTTGTTTTGTTTTTTACTTTTTGGAGGGCAGTTGGGGTTAAGTGACTTGCCCACGGTCACATGGCTAGTTTTTTGTGTTTTAAGTGTCTGAGGTCGAATTTGAACTCTGGTCCTCCTGACTCCAGTGCCTATGTTCTATTCACTGTGCCACCTAGTCACCCCTCATGGACATATTCTTTACTGAAGAAGGTTGGGAAACACTGAGCTGATGTTGCTTCTTAATTGAGGCATTTGTCTTTACTCACTAATTTTGTCAGTCGGCTGTGACAGAATTCCTTCTTCCTTCTTGCTTCTGCTCTGGTTCAGACCAGAGAAATTAAGAGTATAATTGAGTTATAGATGTATAAATGTTTCTTTGAGAAGATAAGGACACCTGAAAATGTGAATTTAAAATATGTGCTAACCACATAAGTAAGATAAAGCGGTAAAGAGAGTGGGAATTTTTAGGGAAATTGAATTCTTAGAGGTTAAAGAAATTTGCAGAGATTTTTCCATGGAACAGTGGTGGTTCTGCTATTTCTCCTCTCTGAACAAAAAGAAGGAAACAAGGTTTCTAGCCTTACTTTGTTTTTTTAAAAAGTTTGACACTTGGTTAAAAAGCTACTAATCTTTCAGAAGTTTCCAGAAGTATTTTTGTATCATTCAAAGAGGAAAGACAGGACTTGATCATAATAGTGTAATCCCCTAGTCTGTGATGGGAGAGAGATTTACAGTATAGTGAATGAGCTATTGGAATAAAAAGCTAAAGGAATCAGTCTCCTTTGTATGTATCAGAAAGGGCCAGGTCTCTTCTAATAAACTTTAGAGGGCACATCTTAGATAGAATCTGATTTTAGATATTCTTTCCAGATTCTGAGTCTTATTTCCAGTCTTTGTTTCTTCATGATAAAGGTATCACATAAGACACTTGAGTAAAGGTCAGTTTGTCAGGAGTCCTAGGCAACAGTTTTCTGTCAGATAGCTTGTGATCTAAAGCATGGGTTTACACATCATAATATACAGTGAACAAATGACATTATGGTAAATAATAATTGACATTTAATATTACTTTGAAGTTTGTAAGTCACTTTGTATATTATATCATCACGTTGCCTCTGTTCTGAGGTAGATATATGGAGCACATTTTACTAAAATAATGTGTTCCAAGGGAAAACTTTAAAAGCATACTTATTTACTCCCATTTCTTCCCCACCTGCATTTTCATCTCTACTGAAGCTTCCTGAAAGTTTTATCTGCTAAGGGCACTATACCACTGCCCCTGGTCTCTCAACTATCTTGGCATATATATGGATAGATTTCCCCTTAAATCACTGTGAGATAAGATTGGGATTTTTTCAAAGGAACTTTTACTTTAAAAAAAAATACAAAAGCTTAGAATGGATGAGTTTAGAGGTTCTTATTCCTAACTTCATTGAAGTTTTACCACAGATGCAACTGATTTGGAGTAGATTTTGGGACAGAGAGGTCCACTGGCTCATTAGCTTTGCCTCAATTCTGTCTTTGTTGAAATAAGGCTTGCTGGAGGGAGGGAGGGGGAAGGTGGAAGGTGGAAGGGGTGGCTGTTAGGCTAGTGAGGAGGATGAGAGTATTTCCAAAGGCTTCAGAATCCTGGCAAGAACTGATACAGTTGGCATTGCTGGGAGCAATATTGTGTAATAAAGTACTTGGCTTGGAACCAGAAAGACCTGATGGATTCATGTCCTGAGGGGGTTGGCCTCTAAGGGCACTTCTAGGTTTAAATCCATGATCCTGAGATCAGAAAGAGTTGGAGCAACTGAGTAGGCTTATTCTCTCCTGATGATGGTTTCCTTTATCTGTATAGTATTTCTTTGAGAAACTGTAAGACTTAAAACACTTAAAATAATTTAAAATTCTGATGCTTTTATTGTGGATAGTGAATGTTTAGCATTAAAAATGGTTTCCTGAGCAGGAATTACCTGTCAGTGGCTCAGTGGATGCCAAAACAAAATTTATCTGGATTATTTGTTCACTACTAGTATATACAAATAATTGAGAATTAGCTGTGCACATTGCATTTCTTAGAGTTGTCCCTAGTTAAGAGGGAAGGGAGAATAATCAAAGGCTTCTGCTCATTCTCTGTAAAATTTGTTCTCCCCAGGTCTCCTTAATCAGCAATAGGAAATCACATGCTACATGTGATAGAATCTAGTGGAATCAGCAGTGGCAAATAACTAGTCCAGAAATGTCTCGTATTGCTGAGGAGAGGGAAGTCATTCATAGTTGACCATCACGCAGTGTTTCTGTTACTGTGCACAATATTTTCCAGCTTCTGCTCATTTCATTTTGCATCCGTTCATGTAAGTCTTTCCAGGTTTTTCTGAAATCTGCCTGCTCATCATTTCTTATAGCATTACATTCATATACCATAGCTTGTTCAGCCATTCCCCAATTAATGGGCAACCCCTCAGTTTCCATTTTTTTGCCATTGCAAAAAGAGCTGCTTTAAATATTTTTGTGCATGTAGGTTTTTTCCTTTTTTATGATCTCTTTGGGGTACAGACCTACTAGTGGTGTTGCCAGATAAAGGGTATGTACCGTTTGCCAAGTCGCTAAGAGATAAGCATTTAAATCTAGAGCCTGTGTACTCTTTCAGCTGTATGATAGTTCTTTGAAGGCAGTGGTGTTACACACTCTGTGCCACATAGCAACACCAGTCAAATGTTGGTGTTGAAAAGGTGGGCTTTTACTTCATGGGGAACTTCAGGTCAGTACGAAAGAACAACTTTGCATTTTTCTGAAAGCAATTTAACCTCTTAATTTTTCTGCTTTTCAACTTTGGGCCCAGCTTATTGTCCGTCTGTATTATCTGTCCCAGGTTAGACAAGCTCTCTATCCAAATACATGTTGAAATCTAGGCTATAGATATTCCTTATCCGTTTGGTCTTTTTTATGTAGGTAGACAGACCAAATTCTTTTGCTAGTTACAGACCTCTTCCAGGAGGTTCTGCAGTGTCTCTTGGGGCATGATATTAAATAAGAACCTTTGGAGGAACTCGCGGGGAATCCCTGCTCTGTGTGAACTCTGATGACTGAAGGGAGTAAAAGCCATTATTAACAAGAGAATCAGGAAAGACTACATGGAAAAATGCAAATTTGAGTTGGTCTTTAAAGGATGGGCAGGAATTCAGTATGTAGATGGTGGCAGAGATGTCATGCCTAAGGAACGCTGCTAGCAAAGGCAAGGATATGAGAAGTGTGTGTGTTTGTGTGTGTTTAGCTTGAATGTAGAGTTTGAGAGGGGAGAATAATGTGAAATAAAATTGGAAAGATAGGACAATATCATAATGTAGAAGAATTTTAGAGCCCAAGATAAGAGGTTGAAATTTTACATGGTAAGGTGTGAGCCAGTAAAAAATCTTGAACAGAAAAGTGAATTGAGATCACTCTATTAGTATGAAGTATTTATCATTCTCTTTATATTCCAGAGCTTTTATTTTTTTTGCTATTTTTGCTATTTGTACTGTTCTTGTATTTAAATAAAAATTTATCTTATTTCTGGTCCCTGAGATCTTCTGTTCTTGTCATAATTCTTTTAACTAAGTTCTTTATGGCCTTTAATTTATGTTATGGCCATATACATTTTCTGCTTTATATGATGTGTGTTTAATTTTTTTTTTTTTTTTTTTTTGCTTTTTGGAGGGCAATGGGGTTAAGTAACTTGCCCAAGGTCACACGGCTAGGTTTTTGTTTGTGTGTGCCTTAAGTGTCTGAGGCCAGATCCGAACTCAGGTCCTTCTGACTCCAGGGCTGACGCTCTATTCACTGCGCCACCTAGCCACCCCGATGTGTGTTTAATTTTAAATAAAAATATTCAAGTACCAGACATAATACTGTTTCTTTTGTCATTCTACTTCCTGGACTTGTATATTTTTTTTTTTAGTCATGTGATAGTATTCTTATCCAAGTCATAATCAGACTTGTTTATCTTTGTTGTGATGTATCAAATCTTCTCTGAGACCTAACATAGAATGTTTCATATTCCCTTCATTAATTTAAAGTTTTGTCAAATGACTGACCTTCTTTGTACCTGGTTTCTTCAGATTCTCACTGTCGTCTAGATGTTGTTGCCCTGATTTTTTTGCTAATTATTGATTTTTAATCTAATTGACATTAGACTTTAGTACCTCAAATTCATTTCTACTTACGTTTAGTGTGATAGAAATTTCTTTTTGGAAAGTTAGAGAAATGAGGGTTAGGGGTCTCGGCACTGAAATTTTGAGAAAACTGGGTTTTCTAGCCTCAACAGGTAATAATTTCATTTTTCATTGTCATACTTAGATAACTCACTAGTTGCTTACTACTGTCATTCTCTCCACGGTCCTGTAGGACTTTTTAAAAATGCTGTTATAGGGGCGACTAGGTGGTGCAGTGAATAGAGCACTGGCCCAGTAGTCAGGAGGACCCGGGTTCGGATCTGGCCTCAGACACACTTAACACACACACAAAAAAACTAGCCGTGTGACCCTTGGGCAAGTCACTTAACCCCAATTGCCCTCCAAAAAGCAACAACAAAAAAATGCTGTTATAAACAAGTCTACATCTATACCTTTTCAGTCAGAAGTAGTTTTATCAACAGTTTGTCCAAATGTGCTTTTACTTAATTATCACCAACTTTATCCTTCTAGCTTATTAGCCCTTATTAACTTGTGGTGTTTCAGTTTTTGTTGTTTTTTGGAAAGGAAAGGGGAGACAACAGGTTTATCTTTTCCATCTTAAACTTTTGTCTTAGAAAGATTGCATGCTTTTTGGTACATATTTTCATTTTATGTTTTAGAGCAGTTGTAAAAACTAGTTGACACACCTAAGGAACGAAATCATATGAATCTTAAAAATCTTGATAAAAATACAACCAAAAGACAAAAGCAGTCTGCTGCTAAAGGTAAGGATGCAGGTCCTTCATTGGAGAGGCAGATAAAGGAGTTGGCCAGATTGGCTTGGTCATGCATCCAAAGGCAAAAAGAAATACAATTTCATACTCATCTCATGTGGCGGTACTTGTGAACATTGTGGGAAATAAAACCACAAAGATTATTTAAACTTACGTCTCGGGCCAGCTAGGTGGTGCAGTGAGTAAGAGCACCAGCCTCGGAGTTGGGATGACCCGGGATCAAATCAGGCATAAGAAAATGAGCACCCACACATAAATAATGACTAGCTGTGTAACCTTGAGCAAGTTACTTAACCCCAATTGCTTAAAAAAAAAATAAACTTACGTCTCAACATCTGTGGTAGAGGATTCAGTTAGAGAAATGGTAATAGCTAACATTTATATCGCTCTTCCTATGTGCTGTGCACTGTGCCAGTCACTTTAGAATTATGGTCTCATTTGATGCTCACAACAGGGCTAAGAGATAGGTGCTATTATTTTTACTCCCATCTTTTAGATAAGGAAACTGAGGAAAACCAGGTTAAGTGACTTGTCTAGGGTTACACAGTTTATTATCTGAGGCCAAATTTGAACTTAGATCTTCCTGACTCTAGGCTCAGTGCCCTGTGCACTGTGACACCTGCTGCCCCTATTTAACAGATTCAACAAAGACCTCATTAAATTCTCCAGTTTATGCTTTAATGCCTATGACTTCAGTAAAGGGATGAGTAGTATAAGGGAAGAGAGTAGAAAAAAGTTTCAAAATATAGCTTAATGGTAAGAAATGGAACCCAGCTTTTCTCTTTTGCGGCGGCCTGCAACATGCCTTCCCGACTAAGGAAGACATGGAAGCTCCGTGGGCACGTCAGCCACAGCCACGGGCGCATCAGCAAGCACCGCAAGCACCCCGGAGGCCGTGGGAATGCAGGAGGGCTGCGCCATCACCGGATCAACTTCGATAAATATCATCCAGGTTATTTTGGTAAAGTGGGTATGAGGCATTATCACCTGAAGAAAAACCAAAGCTATTGCCCAACTGTCAACCTTGATAAGCTATGGACACTGGTTAGTGAGCAGACCAGGATTAATGCTGCCAAAAACAAGGAGGGCCTTGCCCCTATCATTGATGTTGTGCGGTTGGGCTACTACAAAGTCCTAGGAAAAGGGAAACTCCCCAAACAGCCAGTCATCGTGAAGGCAAAGTTCTTCAGCAGACGAGCAGAGGAAAAAATCAAGGGTGTTGGTGGAGCCTGTGTCCTTGTGGCATAAAAATCCAATGTTATCAAATAAAACAGATGACTTTATTATTAAATAAACATCCTGGGTTTTGCCACATTGTGGTGATCAAAAAAAAAAAAAGAAATGGAACCCAAAGACTTGTGGACCATCAAGAAAATTCATATATATTATATCTTGAATATTCAAGAAGAATCAGGAGGTACTGGATATGGCAAGTATCAAAAATGAAATTGTTTTTATCTTACTAGATCAAAAACAACTTGTGGCCCATATGGGAGTTATTTCCAAACTAACTCTCTATGTATAGTCATCAGCTTACAAAGCTAAGATAAAAATCACTGCCAAATTAGAACAAAGTTAATAAAAACTAAGATAATATTATGTAGTTAAAACCTTTTTAATAATACCTGAGCTATTTATATAAGCATTTGATTCTGAAAAAACAGGAAGGGGGTAAAAGAACCAACATTGATGGATACACATATATATATATATATATATATATATATATATATATATATATATATATATATATATATATATATATATATTTTTTTTTTTTGCTTTTTGGAGGGCAGTTGGGGTTAAGTGACTTGCCCAAAGTCACACAGCTAGTAAGTGTGTCAAGTGTCTGAGGTCAGATGTGAACTCAGGTCTTCCTGACTCCAGGGCTGGTGCTCTATTCACTGTGCCACCTAGCTGCCCCAACAATCCATATTTCTTACAGAAATTTAACCAATGTGAATCATTTGATAGACTAGAAACTACCTTATGGTGTGAATGATAATAGTGCTTTATATGTTTTATGTAGTGCTTTAAGGTTTATAGAGTGATTTGCCTATGGTTTCTCATTTGTTCCTCATAACAACCATATGAGGTAGTGTCCATTTTACAAATGAAGAAATTGGGATTGAGAGGTTAAATCACACAACTGATCAGTGTCTGAGGGAGAATTTGAAATCTAGTCTTTCTGATGCCAAATAGAACACTAACCACTCACCACTGAGCTTAGTTTTATCCAGCAGATGCTTGATGACCCAAGATTTAGAATATAAACTTGTTTGTAAAACCTCGAGAAGATTGGTAGAAGATAAAGAGCAGTAGTGCCTCATAAAACAAGAAGCCATTTTTTCTGTCATTGACAGTGGGACCTATGACATTTGGATGATGTGGTGGTCTTAGCTGTGAAGAACTAGAAGTGATATTTACAGAAAACAAATGTGGAAAGAGCAGCTGAATTAGGGTAGCTAGACACAGTGGGGACAGACTGTGCTGAAGGCAAAATAATTGTGAGGTATTGGGAGGGCTCAGTTCTCAAGACAACTGAATATAGGAGAGAATAGAAATGCTCAGGCCAGAAAAGGGCACGCACGAGATTATCAGTAACTACTAACCAATATTCCAACTTAACTATCTCTGCAAAACATCTGAGCATGGACCATCTAGGGCAGTGGTATTAAAACAGAAACCACAAATTAACATGATTTGTGTCATCTTTTTATTTATCTTGTTAAACATTTTCCAGTCACATTTTAATCTGGTTCCAGGCCACAGGCAGTTTTGCAGGCTATTAGTTTGATCTGCCCTACTGTGCTTATTGTTTGTTGAGTTTTTAAAAAGAACTTAATTCAGTAAGAAAAGCGGCCCTAAAACCCATCTTTCAACAAGGTATCTCATGCATATTTGAAAGTCATGAAATTCTTGGAAAGATACAGCAGAAAAAATGTTGTTTGATCCCTGCTTATAAATATCAAAAAAGATGTAAAATGGGGGTTTATGATCACCAGAAGTGTTTGCCAGTCCCTAGAGGATGTCTACTGAAGAATCCAAATGGAATGAGTATTTTTGTTTATAGTGAAGTTCCCTACATACTGCTGATTGATAGTAGCATGTTTATTGTAGCAATCCCTGAAATGTTGCATAGCCTTCTAAATTAGATCCATGATTGAATGAATCAAAAGCATTACTTTTAGCCAGGCATTGTTCTAAGCACTGGGGATTCAAAGAAAACACAGCTCTTGCCCTCATAGAGCTTACATTCTAATGGATACTGTCGTCTAGACTGCGATGTATAATTGGCTGATATTGTGTGTGTAGGTGCCCACATGCCTGCTGCATGTAGACATACAAGGCTTATACACAGCAGTCTCCATTAGGAGCCCCTCCCCCTGTTGCCTGGCTTCCCAAGGTTTGAGCTTCCTCAAGACTGCATTCACTCTGGGGGTGGTCCATCAAATCACTCTCTCTGGCTCATTTTGCCTTCACCTCAAGTTGACTTTGGAAAATCAAAGAACATCGGTCTCTGTTTATATTTTCACACATGTAGGTAAAAGTCAATAGTTTCTGTTCATAGTACTCAAGGTAACAATGAGTATTGGGTATGGGAAAGCCCTTTTTTCATCCCACAGAAAATACAGTCAAGATATATAGCATTTACAGTAGTTCAAGAACAAATTTCTCTCATTCTGGTGAGTAATTGCTTTCAGATTCAGAGCACTGCCCTGTGATTTGGAAATTCCTTGGAAGGGAAACAAACTTGGAGGTGGATAGACAGGCAACCCTATCAGACTTCACTTAGAAAATGACTGATGTGGCAGCTAGGTGGCATAGTGAATAGAGCACCAGCCCTGGAGTCAGGAGGACCTGAAAGCAAATTTGGCCTCAGACACTTGACACACTTACTTGTCGTTTGACCTTGGGCAAGTCACTTAACGCCAATTACCCTACCTTCCCCCTCCAAAAAAAAAAAAAAGCAAAAAAAAAAGTCAAAAATAAACTCCTAATTATCAAATTAAAAAAAATATTCTAAAGACACAGAGGGAAACAATTCCATGAAGAGAAAAAAAATGGATTTGTCTGAAGAAGCCATTGTGGAGGCTAAAGAGCTTAGCAATAGGCTTAGATTTTTTTAAAAGTACAAAAGATGGAAACAAGGACAGATAAGAGAATGAATATAAGTATCTAGAATCCTAAAGCTCAGAATGAATTGAGCCCGGCAAGGGAAGCAAAAGACAAGAAAAAGACTGTTTTTTCCTCCTTTATATTTGGAGGGGAAAGGAGGCTCAACGAAAGGCTAGGACCTTTGCTTATTGAAGATGAGACGATAATAACTGATGACTGAGAGCAGTCAGAATTGGGCAATTCTCATTTCACTTCTTTTTCTGTGCCCAGGACAGTGACTTTGGTACTGGAAATAACAGAACACAAATGGTTGACAGTTGTTAACTCGGCATAAAAAGGGAGATAGTAAGAGAGCCCTCGCTGCTTCTAATGAGCTCAAGATCCTTGATTCAGATTAGGTACAACCTTAGATGTAATGAAAGAACCTGTGTCCTTGTTGTGCATGGAAAATGGGAAAGCCGTGTGGAAAAGACTGGAGAAGGGCAAATGTTTTGATTTTTCATAAAAGGGAAAATAACAGATTCTGCCTATTATGAAGGTAGTGAGCTTACCTTTGATGCTGTGAAAATTTATAATGAATTACTAAAAAGCTAGTTGGTGAACATCTGAAAAAAGGAAGTTCGTCAAGAATAAGTCATGCCAGCCTAGACTAATTTCTGTTTGTGATAGATCATTGAACTAGTAGATGCGGGGAATGTGGTGGAAATAGTTTGCCTGGATTTTAGTAAAACTTTTGATATGGTATCTCATGCTGTTATGGTGAAGAGACAGAGATAAGTACTAGACTATAATATAGTTAGGTGAACTCAGAAGTAATTGGAAGACTAAACCAAGAGCTATTAATTAGCTATTAATATTGAACTGTTAACATGGCAGTTTTTAGTAATTTAGATAGAGAGATAGCATACATGTCAGAATTGCAGATAACGTTAATTCCTTCTCTTTGTTCTCAGAGGGCATTAGGAGCCTTGGGTAGATGTTTCTAGGAGGCCAGTTTGGGATTAAAAACATCATGGAAAACTTACTAACAATTAGAGTGTCTGGAGAAATGGTGGATTCTCCTTCCTTTTGAGGTCTTTTTATTTTTATTTTTTGGAGGCAGTTGGGGTTAAGTGACTTGCCCAAGGTCACACAACTAGTAAGTGTCTGAGGCAGGATTTGAACTCTTCGTGATTCCAGGGCATCCACTTCGACAGTGAGTTTGTCCTCCTTTTAAGGTCTTTAAATAGAAGTTGGACAATCATTTTTTGGTTATTTTATGTTAGGGGATCTTTTAGTGTATTGGCTGAATTTAAGTGACTACTGAGGTTCCTTCCAACTCTCAAATTCTGTGAAAAAGTATTTATTAAACACATTATATATCAGGTGCTGTAGTTTACAAAGCTAGTTGGTGAAGCAGTGATTGGATTTTGGAGGGGGAAATAGTAGTTAGTACTACTATCCCACTTTTTGTGTATGTGGTGGTTGCAGCTGGAAACAGTCTAAGAAAAGAGTCTGGACTTTCAAGGCTACCAGATTTCTAGTTTTGCCCAGTGAGCTATTTTAAATGAGGTCAGAAGTTGTTTGTGCATTATACTTTACAAAATCTGTGGAGCTTAGTAGAACTATGGGAAATGAGATTAAGTGTGTATGACAGTGAATTTATTTCAGAGGGGTTTACCAAAAGCAAGTGCTGATTTGTAATAATTCTATAGCATACTGAGGCCAAGAGAATAAATTGTATTTTGGTGTGAGTTCCTTTTAAGGACTTCAGGTTTTGCTACTGATCAGGCTACAGTGGGACCACTTCTAGGAAAGGGAATTAATTGTTCTCACCTATGGCAGAGTGAATGTTCAGTTTGACTGTGATAGATTTCCTTCTGTTGCCAAATCTCACTCTAAATTTGATTAGGAGTGAGATGCTTCAGGGATTACAGATGAGCTGTTGCCAGATTCTTGTAGTAAAGATGGGGCTGTTACCATGAACTAAGAATCTGAGTTTGCCTTTTTTTTTTTTTACAGGGTGGGGAAGGCAGAGCTATTGGGGTTAAGTGACTTACCCAAGGTCACTCGGCTAGTAAGTGTTAAGTGTCTGAGGCCGAATTTGAACTCGGGTCCTCCTGATTCCAGGGCCAGTGCTCTATTCACTGTGCCACCTGGTTGCCCCAAGTTTGCTGTCTTTTAACCAACTTATGTTGTGCAAGCAGCTGTGCTGAGAGTGAGTTTGAGAGCATTGCCCTGTGTTCAGAGTGGTTCTTGATAAGTCCAGCTATTCTGAGGAGCAGCTTGTGATTGTGCCCAAGCTATTAAACTGTATAAACCTTCTGACACAGCAAGACTGCTAGTAGGAGCTCCAAAGAGATTAAAGAAGGGGGAAAAATTATTTGAAGTAACTCTCTTTGTGGGGGCAAAGAATTAGAAATGGAGGAGGTGCCTTTCAGAGGGAATGGCTTCAGCAAGTTGTGGCACATGAAAATCATGCGGTACTACGGTGCTGTAGGAAACGACAAAGGAGAGATGGTTTCAGAGAAAGCAGAGAAGACTTGTTTGAACTGAAGAAGAGCAGTGTGAGCAGAACCAAGGGAACAAAAGTTGTAACAATGATAATAGCTGACATTTAACACCTGCTGTGTGCTGGGCTCTGTGCTCTGAGCTTTACAGCTATCATCTCATATGAATTTCACAACAGCCCTAGGATGTAGGTGCTATTATTATCATCTCCATTTTTACAGATGAGGAAACTGAAGCAAAGAGAGGCCAAGTGAGTTCCCCAGGATCGCTCGGCTAGGAACCATTTAAGGGTGGATTTGAATTCAGGTCTTCCAAACTCCAGACCCTGAGCTGTGTTGAGTCCTGAGGACATGATGGAAAATGAAAACAGTTAACTGCTTTCAAGGAGGTCACGGTCTAATGGGAGAGGACGATAAGGAAACAGCTCTGTAGAAACAAGCTCTCACAAGACAAAGAGCAGTTAATCTGAGAGAGAAGGCAGGCTTCCTGCTGAAGACATGAATCTAGGAAGTAGAGCTAAGGGGGGGTCAGAGTCTCAGGCACTGCAGAAGAAGGGGTTTTGTTTGAGGGACCGAAGGGGCAGCCCTTGTCATTGGATTGCAGAGGACGTGGGGAAGTGGGATATGAGATGGAAGAAGGGGCTTTAGAAGCCATAGGGTTTTATAATTGATCATAGAGGTAATAGGGGAACCACTAGAGTTGATTGAATAGGAGAGTGACGTAGTCAGACCTGCACTTCAGGAAGATCAATTTGACAAATGAGTAAGGGATTCATGCTGGGCATGTAATTGCATTGTTTCCATACAGATGGTAGTGAAACTCATGGGAACTAAGGAGGTTACCAGGACAGAATGGAGAAGGAGGAAGTAGGAAGACTGAGGAGACAGGAAGAGAACCAAGAGAGAACAGCCAGGAAAAAGAGGGCGGTCAGCAATGTCACATGCAGCACATAGGCTGGTCACAGCTAGCAGTCAGATCTTTGGTAAGCTCAGAGAGTGGTGGGCCAAAGCCCAGCTGTAGAGGGCCTAGGACTGAGCCAGGAGTGGAGACAAGGAGCCTAGATACTTTATCAAGGAATTTGGCTGAGAAGAGGAGGGGAGAGTTAAAGGGTGATGGTAGCTAGTGAAAGTCTTCAAGCATTTAAGTAGCTCTTTAAAGTTGGCAAAGTGCTTTACATGCCTTATCTCATTTGTCCTCACAACTGTCCTATGAGGTAGGAGCTATTATCATCCTCATATGGGGAAATGGACTTGAGACAGGTTGGGTGACTTGCCCAGAATCGCACATCCAGGAACGTTTGAAGCAGGCTTTAAGCCCAGCACTTGCATGTGTTCTGTCACCCAGCTGCCTTGCAGTAGTTGCTGTTTTAGTCCCTTTGTCATATCATCTTACAGAACAGACCCAAAGTCAGAGTAAGGTTGTAAGGGTGATAGCTTTGATATAACACTCCTGTTTCCCTCTAGGCCCTTCCAGGAGCTGCTTTTGGAGGTTGGTGGCTGCTTTACCTTTGGAAATGACTCACTAATGTGGATTCCCATGTTTTAGACCAATAAAGAAGGCTCAAGTCTCAGGTCTCCAGATCCCAGGATCTCTTTGTTGCTGTCTTTTATCTAGATGCTCAGAAAAGGGCGTGTCCTAGCATTGCTAGGAACCAAATACTCTCCCTACTCTGGGTTTTGGTCTTTGTTGAGGAATTTGTCTCCAGGGGGCTTGCAAGAGCAAACCTGTAAAACAAGATGAAGGAGGAGGGAAGTTAAAGTGGCTTATAAATGAGTAACATTTTAATAATTCATGTAAGGACTTGTAGATGACAAACTCCAACAAGGCCAGACAAATATGAATTCTAAAATTATCTTTCTGAACCCTTTTAACTTCAAGGCTGCTCTGACTACATATGACGAAAACAGAGGAAAGGAAAGTATTTCATAGGACTGAAATTACCAACCTTTCTGGAGTTCCAGCATTATTTAATTATTTTCTCATATTTTTCTTCTTTTCTCCAGGACACTATTGTCATGTGGTATATATTTCTTTAATTAATTAAAGAAATATACATTTCATTTTAAGAATTTTATAACACTTCAGATATTTGGTTATACTCTAGTTATGCAGTATGGCATACCACAATTGATAATAAATGCCTTGGTGATTCCATAAAAGCTATTGATTGCTTATTCACTTTTGCTTACATGATTGCAATAGCATCCTTTTTCCCTTCTCTAATCCATCCTTTCTGCAGCCCCTAAAATAACCATTTTAATGTATCTATCTGATCATATTATTTAAATTACAGAATTTCAAATTTGGATGGGACTTCAGAGATTTTCTCATCCTATGCTTACTTGAATAGAAATCCCTTGTATGAGATCCTTGACAAATAATCGTCCAGCCTTTGCATGCAGACTTACAGGGAGAGTTAGCCCATTCTGTTTTTGTTTTGCTCTGACAGGAAGCTTCCTTTCAGTTGCTTAAATTTGCTTCTTTGCATCCTCCTTCTTGGGACCATGCACAGCTCCTTTTTTCCTGTTGACAGCCCTTTAGATGCTTGTCCACAATTACAGTGTCCTCCCAGCCCTTGTTTTCTCCACACTCAATGTCCCCACTTCTTCCAACTCACTGATCTTCATATTTAACCAGTTCAGTTGTACAAGGGCCTTTTAATTTTTTGTCTAGTTGTTCTGTCCCTACCACTCGTCCCATTGCTTGCCTTCTCTGCTCCTGCCTGTGTGCTGTGGCTGCAGCTGCTACAGCATGGGTACTTCCAGAGCTCCTTGCCTGTAGATCGTAGGAGGACAAGTGACCATTCAGAAGGTAAATCACTCTTGCTTTAACCTGCTTGGATCTGATTTGAGGTCTTAGGTGGTGGTCCTGGTGTGTGGCCAGTGTGTCAGAGTTTGTGGGGGCTGCAGAGAGGTCACCGTCCTAATAGCTCTGGCAGCTGCAAAAACCCCAGCAATTTGGGACATAGCTCTCTGCAGTTTGGAAGCAGAGTTCTACTGTGGCAAAGAGCTCAAAAGTCAAGTAATTAAGCTGGCAATATGAGCAAACAGGAAGCACAAATTGACCATAGTATCCTTTTGGGGGGACAAAAAGGATCGAAGCATGGAACAGGAAGAAGACAATGAAGTCAGAACTCCTGCATCAAAAGCCTCCAAGAAAAATATGAATCGGTTACACGCCATAGAGGAGCTCAAGAAGGATTTTGAAAATCAAGTAAGAGAAGTGGAGAAAAATTGGGAAGAGAAATGAGAAAAAGAGAAAATCATGAAAAGCAAGTCAATAGCCTGCTAAAAGAGACCCCCCCCCAAATACTGAAGAAAATAACACCTTGAAAAATAGACTAACCCAAATGGCAAAAGAGGTCCAAAAAGCCAATGAAGAGAAGAATGACTTAAAAAGACGAATTTGCCAGATGGAAAAGGAATTTCAGAAACTCACTGAAGAGAATAATTCCTTCAAAATTAGATTGGAGCAATTGGCAGCTAGTGACTTTATGAGAAATCAAGATACTATAAAACATATCCAAACAAATGAAAAAAAAACAGAAGGCAATGTAAAGTATCTCATTGGAAAAACCACTGACCTGGAAAATAAATCCAGGAGAGATCATTTTAAAATTATTGGACTACTTGGAAGCCATGATCAAAAAAAGTGCCTAGACACCATCTTTCAAGAAATTATCAAGCAAATTTGCCCTGATATTCTAGAACCAGACGGCAAAATAGAAATCAAAAAAATTCATTGATTGCCTCTTGAAAAAGATCCCAAAAAGAAAACTCCTAAGAATATTATAGATTCCAGAGGTCCCAGGTCAAGGAGAAAGTATTGTGGAAATACAATCAGAATAACACAAAACCTAGAAGCTTCCCCATTAAGGCATCAAAGGGCTTGGAATATGATATTCCAGAGATCAAAGGAGCTAGGATTAAAACCTACCCAGCAAAACTGAGTATAATGTTTCAGGGGAAAATATGGTCATTCAATGAAGTAGAGGACTTTCAAGCATTCTTCTTCTTCTTCTTCTTTTTTTTTTTTTTTAGCTTTTTGGAGGGGGGAAGGCAGGGCATTTGCGGTTAGGTGACTTTGGGCAAGTTAACCTTTGGGCAAGGCACGGTTAGGAAGTGTTAAGTGTCTGAGGCTGGATTTGAACTCAGGTCCTTCTGACTCCAGGGCTGGTGCTCTATTCACTGTGCCACCTAGCCATCCCCTCTTTCGAGCTTCTTGATGAAAAAACCAGAGCTGAACAGAAAATTTGACTTTGATGAGAAGGTAAACAGGAAAAAGAAATCATAAGGAACTTACTAAAGTTGAATTATTTACATTTCTACATGGAAAAACGATAATTTTAACTCATAAAGCTTTTTTCAGTATGAGGATAGTTGAAGGGAATATATATGTATATATATGTACACATACATATATGTGTATGTATGTATAGGAGGATGTACATGTTTAAATATATATGTGAGTGTGCATATATATGTACATGTATACATAGAGGGCACAGGATGAGTTGAATATGAAGGGATAATATCTAAAAAATAAAATTAAGAGGTGAGAGGAATATATTGGGATAAGGAGAAAGGGAGAGATAGATTAGGGTAAATTATCTCATATAAAAGAAGCAAAAGAAAACTGTTATAATGGAGGGGAAGAGCAGAAAGGTGAAAGGGAATAGGTCAACCTTACTCTCATTGAATTTGGCTTAAGGAGGGCATAACATACACATTCAATTGGGTATCTTACCCTACAGGAAAATAGGGGGGAAGGAGATAAGAGGGGAGATGATGGATGGGAGGGCAGATTGATGGAGAAGGTAGTTGCAAGCAAACACTTCTGAAAAGAGACGGGGTCAAAGGAGAAAATAGAATAAGTGGGGGATGGGATAGGATGGAGGGAATTATACAGTCTTTCACAATATGGAAATGTTTTGCATAACTACACATGTACAACCTATATTGAATTGCTTATCTTTCCAGTGGGGGTGGGTGAGGAGGGAAGAAGGGGAAAAAATCTGGAACTCAAAAGTTTTAAAAACAAACATGTAAAAAAAAATTATTTTTTTAATATGCAACTGGGAAATAAGATATACAGGCATTGGGGTATAGACATCCATCTTGTCCTACTAGAAAGTTGTGGGGGGGGATGAGGGAGGATATAAGAGAAAACAGATTGGGGGAAGGGGTATTCAGTGTGTTTGCTATTGGGGTGGGGGGTAGGGGAAAGATGGGAAGAAAAATTTGTAACTTAGAATCTTGTGGAAATGAATGTTGAGAACTAAAAATAAATAAATTTGGGGGAAAAATTCTCCCTTCTACCCAGGTTCACCTTTCATATCACCTCAGCACCATCCCACTTCTCTTCATTTAGTTAAACTAGAAAGGATATAGTAGCTCTTGTCTTTTTCCACAACCATTCCCTCTGCTTGTGCCTTTGATTTCTTCTCTTTCTGTCTCTGCCCCTTTGATCCTACACTTTCTCTCTCTCTCTCTCTCTCTCTCTCTCTCTCTCTTTCTCTCTCTCTCTCTCTCTCTCTCTCTCCCTCTCCTCTCTCTCCCCCCCTTTCGTCCCTCTGTTCCTCCCTCCCTCTCTCTCCCCCCCTCCCTTCCTTACTCCCCGCCTCCCCTTAGGGCTTTTTCCTAACGCATATGTAATTGGAACATTTTCAGTAACAGTGACCTAGATGAAATACCAACTCCTTAGACTCATATTTAAAAGCCAGAAGACTTCAGTTCCTGCTTACTTCCCCAGCTGTATTTAATTTTTTAAAAAATATTTAACTATTTTTCTCTTACATGTAAAAACAATCTTTAACATTTAGTTTTTTTTTTAAATTGAGTTTCAAATACTTTCCCTTCCTCCATTCTGCCCCACTCCCATTGAGAAGGTGACCAGTTTGATATAGGCTTTACAGTCATACAAAGCATATTTCCATATTGTTATATTGTAAAACAAAAGACAAGAAAAAGTTTTTAGAAATGCTTCAACTTGCATTCCAACTCCCTTCAGTTCTTTCTTTGGAGGCAGATGGCATTTTTCATTGTAAGTCCTTCAGAATTGTCTTGGATCATTGTGCTGCTGAGAATAGCCAAGTCTTTCACAGTTGATCAACCTTATAATATTGCTGTTACTATGTACAAAGTTCTGGTTCTTCTCAATTCACTTTACATCAGTTCATGTATGTTTTTTCCAGGTTTCTCTGAAAGTTTGTCATTTTTTATAGCACAGTGATATTTCATCACAATCACATACCACAGTTTGTTCAGCCATTCCCCAATTGATGGGTATCTTCTCAGTTTCCAATTCTCTGCCATCACAAAATTTGTTTTTGTACGTATAAGTTCTTTCCCTTTTTTTTTTTTAAATCTCTTTGGGATTGGTAATGCTGGGTCAGAGGATATGCAGAGTTTGATTGTCTTTTGGGATTGGTGAATGAGTGTGATTTGTCTATAGTTGGAGCCATCTCAGAAACGGACTTCTTCACAGAGATAATCTTAAAAGCATCCACATATCAGGAAGACTCTGGGAGTTTCTTGAAGCTGCCTTTGGAAGCTCTTGATATGGGGGTTAATTTTTCTTCATCACTGTGTAAACTAATTCAGTTCAGGTCCAGGATGTAGTCTTCCCTGATCCAGCCTCTTCTTTTCTAAAGTTCTCATAGAGCAGGTGGCTCCTAAAAGAGTGACTTAGTAGAGGTCATTTGTGCTGTGGCATTTCCTCCCCTTGGTTTCAGTCTTGGCATGGACCTTAAGTACAGTTCCCTCTGGTGGCACATACTTGTTGACTTTAAATAAAAATGAAATAATGTTCAACTTTAGACAAACCCAAGTATTCCTTGATTTTGCTGGAGGCTAGTCTTTGGGACTAGATGTTCCCTATTCTGAATTTGCCTAAAAACATCAAATTTTGCCTCATTTCACTGGTTGGATGCTCAAAAATCTCTTGTTGAATTGAACTGACTTCAGTCTGATTTCATTTGTTTTCACCCCTAATTTCAAGAAGCCATTTGTGATGAATTAAATTTCTTCTCCCCTTCCCTGCTGCCATTATGCTGTGAAACATTTTTAGGCATTTATTAAATACAATGATTAAAAAAAAAAACTTGCATCTAAACAACTTTTTTTTTTTTTTTTTGGAGGGCAATTGGGGTTAAGTAACTTGCCCAAGGTTACACGGCTAGGTTTTTTTTTTTTTTTGGTGTGTGTGTTAAGTGGCTGAGGCCGGAACCGAACTCAGGTCCTTCTGGCTCCGGGGCCGGCACTCTACTCACTGCGCCACCTAGCCGCCCCTAAACAACTTTTAAGAAGCTATTCCAAAGTTATCTTTGGGGGCATCTAGGTGGCCCAGTGAGTAAAGTGCAGGCCCAGGAGTCAGGAGGACCTGAGTTTGGATGTGGCCTCAGACACTTAACACAAAAAAAACCTAGCCCTGTAACCTTGGGCAAGTTACTTAATGCCAATTGCCCTCCAAAAGGCAAAAAAAGAAAAAAGAAAAAAAAAAGAAAAAACAAAACAAAACAAAACAGAGTTATCTTTGACCCAGAGATTCCACCATTAGATTCCTGTCCCAGTCAGTGAGAAAATGAAAAGCCCCATATACACCAACATTTATAGCAACACTTTTTGTAGTTTCAAAGAATAAGAAATTGTAGATATCCATCAAGTGGGGAAGTGCTAAACAAATTGTGATACACGAATGCAGTGGAATATTACTGTGCTGTAAAGAGATAAACATGCTGAATACTGAGAGGTATGGGAAAGATTGGTGTGAGCAGATGCAAAAAGTGAAGTAACCAGAATCAAGAAAATAACATACACGATGGCTATAGCAATGTAAATGGGAAGAACAACAACAGCAAAACAATCACAACCAAATCCTGCTGTATCATAATGATCCAGAGGACCCACGAACAAGAACAGCTGGAAAAACTGGAAGCAGTTGGGCAGAAGTTAGGTACAGCCAACATCTCACCCACGTTAACAAGATAAGCTACAAATGGATACATGAAAAGAATCACATTATGAACAGCAAGGAAGAAAATGTCTTCTGCAGTTGTGGATAGGGAAAGTGTTCATGACCAGTTGTGGAATAGAAAGGATCACAGAAATTAAAATGGACACTTTTGATTAAATAGAATTAAAAAGGTTTTTTTGTAAACAGACAGTGAAGTTAAAAGGAAAATAGTTAACTGGGGAAAAATCTTCACAGCAAGTCTTTCTGATACAGGTCTTATATTCAAGATATAAAGAGGTGATAAAATTTATAAAAATAAGAATCCTTTCTCAAAAGGTAAGTGACCAAAGGCACTTTTCAAAGAGAGAAATCCAACTTATCAGCAAGGATATGAAAACATGCTCCAGAGACCTCTAAGCCACTCTCAGATTTTGCCTCACACCCAATCATGTTGAGAAGTGGCTCCCCCCCCAAAAAAAGTGACTGTTGTGCCCAAAATATCACTTACCTATGTGATATCTGTTGACCCCGAAATGCCATTACTTAGCCTGATATCCCCAGAAGATCATAGAAAGTAAAAAGATCCATATGTACAAAGATAGTGCTCTTTGTTATAGCAAATAACTGGATGTTAAAAAGATGCTTGAAGAAGACAACTTGGAAAGGCTTAGGATCTGTGTTTGATGCAGTGACCAGACACAGTTCAGAAGACTGATGATGAACTTTGCTACCTCGCTCCTAACAGAGTTATGGAGTCATGGATTCCAGTTGCAGAATTAGACCTACATTTTTGGCGAAAGCAAATGTTGGAATTTGTTTTACTTGACTGACTATCCATATTTCTTACAATTTTTTTCTTTCTGTTTTCTCATTTTGGGAAAGAAGGAAAGCTAGAGATAGAATGTCCCCAAAAAAAGAAAGGGAAAAAAACTGAGGGTCATTGAAACATGTTTCTGAAATGCACAGAACAGAAGGAAAGCCAGAAGGGGATCACAGACAGCAGGGTAGCTTGGGTGAATTTATTATACATTTGTATGTAATATGACATAATTATTTATACTGCTTAGTTTGCTGAACTTTTTTCCTTTTTTCTATATTCTCTGGGAAGGACTAGAGAGAGTGAATGGGAAATGTAGGTGATACAAAAACAGATATGAATAAAATTTTAATTAAAAAAAAACACAAAAATTTACTTTGTAATAGCTACTCCTGGCAAAGGTTTTATTTTTAGCCATGGGGTATAATATTTCAAAGGGAAAAACTGTCAGTGATGAAAGGTTCTTTCAGTTGTGAATCAGATGATTTTATTTTAGGGTATTCTAATCCATGTTTTTATACTGGTTTACTGTGGGTCTCGGATGGGCTACTGAAAGACTCTTTATGCTTCTACTGAGCCATATTCTTTTGGCCAGTTTGGGAGGATGATTCTCACCCCTGGAATTACTGCTTAGCTGGTCAGCAGTCTGTCAGTTGGTAGAAGCATTGATTGAGAGGAGTCTTTGTACTGGTGGGGAAACCTTATTTTTGTTACATTGTTTTTGATGACTTTTCATGCTGCTTGAGCTGCCCCATCATGCCTTCTATATATGTTCAGTAACAAAGTAAAAAGAAAGAAATCTCAGCTGCTCTGAATACGTGCCAGTGCTCAAGTAATTTCTCTGCTGGAGTTTCTTCTGTTTATGAAACAGATTAAAATACAGAATGGCCCTCAGACCTCTGTGTGCAACTAATTTAAAGAGTCTGAGTTGAGTGAAAAGGGATCTCTTCATATAGTATGATATGCAGAGGAAGTAATTTTGTACATGATTTGCTTCTCTTTAATGTACTACCTTTTTGCTGGGTTCATTTGCTTTATGTGTACCTATTATTCACTGGTACTCTTTTCTTTTTTCCTCCCCTCCTCCATTAAAAAAAATAGACAACCGGTACTTAGCACACTCATAACTCTTGTGGCCAGTTGTAAAAGGTTATGAACTGTCCTTTTAGGAGGAATACAGTTAAGTTGATTGAGTAAAAACTACTGTGTTAAATTGCATAATTAATTTTTTATTAAGCGACTTCAAATGAATTTACCCTTTTCTTTCTTGTTTTTGCTCTAATAGGGTAATTTGAACTACCTTACTACAAAAGGGCTAGTCTTGGGTTGTAACTTCCGTTAATTAATCTGTGAGATTCCAGCTCCTATTTACCGGAGAACAGTGAGTCACCCGGAGCTGTATAACAAGATTAAATGAGAAGGCAGATAGGTAAGACAGTAGAGTGATGGTTGGAAAGACCCAGTTACTAGCTGTAGGACCCTGGGCAAATCACCTGACCTCTCTCAGTATCCTCATTGGTAAAATGGGAATCACAATAGCACCTAGATATATGTAAAGGACTTTTTAAATCTTAAAGAGCTATGTAAATGCTAACTTAGGAAAATTAAAACTCGGCTATCCCAATATTCTAACCTTTCATAGCATCTTATTATTGAGCATGATCTAAGAGGTCATGTAATTCAACCTCATATACCTTGCAGGAAGCTGTTAAAACTTCTGACAAGTACTTATATAGCCTCCAGTGATAAGGAATTCACTATCTAAAAAGTCAGTGAATCTCATTTTTTGAAAACAGATTTTACTTGATTTTTTTTTTTTAGGCTACCTCCCTGTAATTTCCATCTGCTAGTCCTTGTTTACCCTTTAGGACTATGTAGAACAAGTCTATTCCGTCTTCCAGATCCTAAGTCTTCTGTTTTCTAGACTATAAACACTCATGAATTCTTCAGTTCTGTTTAATATGATGGATTTCTCCCTAGGTTCCCATTGCTTCTGCTGTAGCCTCCTTCACTGGTTAAAATTAAGGTCAAAGTGCCAGAAGTATTCTTCACCTTTCTGAGACATGAAATTATCAGGTGGAGCTATGAGTCTGATTTCAGTTTAGAATTGGTCAAGAAAAGTGACTAAATGGTCCATACTTTTTGACTCAGTAATCTCAAGGAAGTCAAAGTCAGAAGCAAAAGTCCAATCAATAAATACTGAAATAGCCATAACAGCATTATTTGTGGTAGCAAAGAACTGGAAACAAAATGGTTACTCATGATTGGGGAAGGAAGAATGGAAGTAGTTCAAGAAGAAGGAGGAAGGAAAGAAGGAAAAAACCCAGATAGTATGTGAGTATAATAGAATGCTGTTATGTAGAAAGAAAGAAAAAATCACAGAAACATTGGACGATTAGTATGAACTGATTCAGAATGAAATAAACAAGATCAAAAGTACAACACACAGAGTGGCCAAAACATTGTAAATGAATCACTCTTAAGTTAGAATTAGAACCCTGAGTCTGAAAACTAAAGTTCTAAAAAGCCAATGAAGTAACAGCACCTTCTTTGGTGAGAAAACATTTTTCCTTGCAGCATCGGGGACCCTGGTATGGAATATTACATATGCAGTCTGACTCAATTGATAATGTGTGTGTTAGTTTGGTTGAACTGCCTTTTTTTCCTTTCTTTTTCTTTATAGGAAATGTGGGAGGGGGAGGGCTGTATTCAGAAATGAAAGTCCTATGAAAACAAAATATCAGTGAAATTAAACAGATAAAGCAATGAAGATCCTAGGGAACAACTAATAAGAACAAACCTGCTTCCTCATGGCTTAATCAAGGGACTACTAATAATAAATAGCTAACATTTATGTAGCACCTACTATGTGCCAAGTACTGTGTCAGGTGCTTTGATCCTTACAACAGCTTTGCAAGCTTGGTAGGTGCTCTCAAGGTTATTATTCCTACTTTACATTTGAGGAAACTGAGACAGAAAGAAGTTAAGTGACTTGACCATACAGTGAGTCTGAGGCTGGATTTGAAGTCGACTTCAGGTCCAGTGCTCTGTTGACCAAATGGGATGTTTTTGCTTAGTTATTTTTATTTGCCACAAAGCAAGGTTTATTTGGTGCGTGGAGTTAAACCGATTTTGATCAGTGTCAGAAGAGACCTACAGATTTTTTTAAAAAGTAAACTAAATTGTTAAGAGAAAATGTAAAGGACACCTCATGCCTTGACATGGAAGGTGCTTAGTAATTGTTGAATTGAATTCAGTGCATTAAAGTTCTCTGATGAGGCCTCATTTAGGTATGTAGGCTTTAAGACTATGACAGATGAACGTGAGCTCTGGCAGTTTATATCATTCTAAGAAGGCTGCAAGGATAGCCCTGGCAATAGACTACAACTGTTTTCCAAGGACCAGTGTGCCTAAATAGAATGCATATCACCATTAAAGCTGACCAATTAGTGATAAATTTGGGGGCCAAAAAGCTTTCAGTCCCTTGTGGTCCTTTTGTGCTTTTTAAATGATTTGGCAGAGAGTATTATTGGGAACCAGAATCATACATTTTCAGCTGTCTATAAATTTAATTTTACTATTGATATTCTGAATATGAGGTTCTTTTCTAATGACCGCTGTCGTTCAGTTGTTTTCAGTCCTTTCCAACTCTTTGTGACTCCATTTGGGGTTCTCTTGGCAGAGAAACTGGAGTGGTTTGCTACTTCTTTCTCTGGTTCATTTTACAGATGAGGAAATGGGAGCAAAACAGGGTTAAGTGACTTGCCCAGGGTCACATAGCTACTAAATATCTGAGCCCAGGAATGAACTCACAAAGATGAGTCTTCCAGACTTTCAGGGCTGGCATCCTACCCACTGTACCACCTAGCTGCCCCAGTAAGTGGGCATAAGTTGGAAGAACTGAATGGTAAATCAGTCTTGATGTTTTGCTGTAAATAATAAATCAAAAAAAGGGAAGAAAAGTGTGTCCTAGAAGAGGCAAAGAAAAGTGTTGATGGAATGGATTTCATTATACTTACATACATACAAAGACTTAAAGAAACATTCCCTGGTATAGTTTTAGTCATTGGGAGTTGCAGTAATGAAAAATTTTTGTAAAGAGGCTATCATGAAAATAATTACTTCTTATATACTAACATTGGTTTTGAAGATAAAAGAGCTAAAGAAATTCTATGAAGTACATAATTAGATCCTCCAAATTAAGTCAATGTATACCCTGATACTTTTCTTGGTTTTGGTTTTGGTTTTGGTTTTGACTGAAAAGGTAGGAAAAGATGAGGATGGGTGGAAATAAATCAAAAAGCATAGTTCAGGAAGAAAAATAAAAAACCACAGACTTGTATTTGACCCCGAAGCTTTGGGACTGTATATTATGAACACTTTCTTCAATAATTGGTAGGAACTCAACATGGTGAGTACCAGCTAACTTAACAGAATACAAAATAGATTGTATTTTAATGGATAGGAAAAGATATATTGTTTCTGTAGGAGTTACCCAAGAATCAGCTGTATGTGTACAGTCAAACCATGATTTGTTGAAGCTAGGATTAGAATTAATAAAGCACGAGAAGAAAGAAGAATGGGAAAAAGATGGTATATATTTGAAACAGTTCAGTCCTGAATTATTTAAATAACGAATTGACAGCTGAATGAAAAATGGTTTACAGAAATGACATTAACACTGATTATAATAATTTTTAAAGAAGTCTAACCAGTGCAATTTAGTTGCCACAACAAAGAAAACATGCCAGTCAATAAGCAGATATTTATTGTTCGTATTATATGTAGGGGCAGTTTTACAGACAGCTGGCTCACTCACCAAATAGGGAAAACTGTGGTTGCCAAATAGACTCTTACAAAGGATGATGGATGGTTATGAGTGATACTGTCAGATGAAAAGGTAGAGTGAATAGAGTGCGATCCCTGACCTGCAGCATCAGTGCTCCCTCATCTGTGAGTTTTTGACCAAAATATTAATGTGCTTGTTAGAAAGATAGAAATGGTACTAAAGAGAGTAAAGAAAGGAAGGGGAGCCAGATGTTGGACCAGGTGTTTATGGAGAAGGTCTGTGCTGGAGCCGACAGCAATTGTGAGGGCATTATGGCACTGACATACAAAGCAACTGAGCCTTGTCAGTGACTATCAGTCAGTACGCCAATGCTCTCCTCAATGCAGAATTTTTACAAGAGGCAGCTATCTACCCATGAGCCAAGGGGATCCTCAAAAAGGGATTTGTAGGAGCAGGTAGGCTCTCAACAAGCAGTATTCAACAATAGATCACATCTTTTCCATTTCACAATAGACTGAAAGATGTAAAGGTCACACTGTGCTTGTTTCTCAATGATGAAAACACATTTGATTTAATTTTTAAATTTTTTAAATCTTTAATTAAAAATTTATTCATTTACTTTTTGTTTATAACAATCAGTTCCATAATCCCTTGAGTTTCAAATTTTCTCATCTTCCCTCTCCTCCCCCCTTCCCCCATGGCAGCATGTAACATATTTGATTCTTTTAAAGCAAAATGCTGCCATATAGGTTCTTTATAAAATATGAAGCAACAGAAATAATACTATCAGTGACCTTCTGATTAAAAAAAATTATCTCGGTGAGACAGGGGGCGGAGCCAAGATGGCGGAGTAGAAACAGCTAGTCCAAGCCTCTCTGCCCCCAGATTCTCCACAAACTATGTAAAAAAGGACTCTGAAAAACTTCTGGAGCCCCAGCACCCACAGAGCGACACAGAGAAGCTAACCTCCCGCTGAGGACAGCCCAGCACCCTGCAGGAAGGACCAGCGCAGTGGTCTGGGAGCCGGCAGCGCACAGAGCGCAGGAGCCGAGCCGAGCCCAGGTCCAGGTCCACGTGAGCCGAGGTTTTAGCCCCAGGGCGGCAGGGCCAGCAGCCAGCTGGAGGAACCCCAGAACACCAGGAACTGTGGAGATTCCAGAATTATCAACATAGACATGCCTAGGACAAAGTAAGAGGTTAGTGTCCTATGGACTTTGGGACCTGTATTTAGGGAATGCGTCAGCTCCCTCCCCTGGGAGCTAGAAGCCGCTGAGGAGACACGCCATTTTGTAGTTTTCATAGGCATTTCCGGCTCCCAGCCTACAAATCGTGGGGAGATTCAGTGATCAGTCTTGGGGGGTAATCGCTCTTGCTTTAACCTCCCTGGATCTGGATTGTGATCTAGGGTGGAAGTTGTGGGTGGGTTTACAGCTTGCCAGAAACGGAAGTTGCCCCACCACACGTTCGGGACGAAAATTCCTCTAGCTGGCCTTAAAGCCATAGTGTGACAACAAGCCCAAAAGTCAAGCAATTAAGTGGCAACATGCCAAGGCAAAAGAAACAGAAAAATGCAACCCTAGACTCCTATTTTGGGGGCATAGAGCGGGAAAAGGACTGTGAGGTCAGAAGTCCTGCTCCAAAAGCCCCAGGGGAAAACATGAGTGGGTGGCAGGCCATAGAGGACCTTAAGAAGGACTTTAAAAATCAAATAAGAAGTGGAGGAAAAATTGGGAAGAGAAATGAGAAGGATGCAGGAAAAGTATGAAATGAGGGTCAACAGCCTGACTGAGGAAAACAACACCTTAAAAAATAGACTAACTCAAATGGCAAAGGAGGCCCAAAGGGCAATGAGGAGAAGAATGCCTTAAAAAGTCGAATTTGCCAGATGGAAAAAGAATCTCAAAGTTCACTGAGGAGATTCATTCCTTCAGAGTTAGACTGGAGCAAATGGAAGCTAGTGACTTTATGAGAAATCAAGATGCTGTTAAGCAGATCCAAACAAATGAAAGATTAGAAGGCAATGTGAAATATCTCATGGGAAAAACCACTGACCTGGAGAATAGATCCAGGAGAGACAATTTAAAAATTATTGGACTACCTGAAAGCCATGATCAAGGAAAGAACCTAGAAATCACCCTTCAAGAAATTCTCAAGGAAAACTGCCCTGATGTTTTAGATCCAGAGGGCAAAATAGAGGTTGAAAGAATCCACCGATCACCTCCTGAAAAAGATCCCAAAAAGAAAACTCCCAGGAATATTATAGCCAGGTTCCAGAATCCCCAGATCAAGGAGAAAATACTCCAAGCAGCCAGGAAGAAACAATTTCAATATTGTGGAAACACAATCAGAATAGCACAGGACCTGGCAGCTTCTACACTGAGGATCGAAGGGCATGGAATATGATATTCCAGAGGGCAAAGGAACTGGGAATGAACCCAAGGGTCACCTACCCAGCAAAACTGAGTATTTTGTTTCAGGGGAAAATATGGTCATTCAGTGGAATAGAGGACTTTCAAGCATTCTTGAGGAAAAAACCAGAGTTGAATAGAAAATTTGACATCCAGACACAAGAAGTAAGAGATGCCTGAGAAGGTAATCAGGGAAAAGAAATCAAAAGGAACTTATCAAAGTTGAACTATTTACATTCCTATATGGAAAAGCAATATCTGTGACTGATGATATCTTTCTCACTATGAAAATAATGGAAGAAGGGGGTGTGGTCATATGAATACATATGTGAATGTGTGTGTATATGGTTACAGTTATATATGGATAGAGGGCATAGGTTGATTTTGTTGGGAAGGGAGAATACTCAAGGGATGAAATTATGAGGTGAGAGAGGAAAGTGGCAAGAGGAGATGGGGAGAGACATGGTAGGGTAAACTATCTCATGTAGGGAAGTGGGTGCAAAGGAGGGGGAGAATAAGGAAGGCTAAAAAGGCAAAACCACATTCACATTGAATTTGGTTCAGGGAGAAAATGACATACATACTAAATGGGATATCTCAACCTGCAGCAGGATAGGGGGAAGGGGGATGAGAGGAGGGATGATGGATGGGAGGGCATCCTTGGGGTGAGGGGAGGTTGGAAGTACCCACTATAGAAGAGGGACAGGATCATGTAGGGAATGGACCAGGTGGGGGGTGGGATGAGTGGGAGGGAATTATAAGCAGCCTTGTACAATATATCTACCATGATAATGTTTTGCATAGCTAGACATGTACAACATATACTGAATTACTTATCTCCCAAGAAGGAATGGGTGACAAGGGAGGAAGGAAATGGATCTGAAATTCGAGGTCGTAACATTAAATGTTTCAAATATATATATAAATACTATTATTAATACTCTTTTGCCTATAATTGGGAGATAAGATGTGCAGGCATTGGGACACAAAGATTCATCTTCCTCTAATGGAAAAGTCGATGGGGGTATGGGAGAAGGTATGGGAGAGAGCAGATTGGAGGAAGTGATATCTTGTGGGACTGCTATTCTGGGAGGTTGGGTAGGGGAATAATGGGGGGAAATGATTGTAACTCAAAACCTGGCGGAAATGAATGATGTAAAACAGAAGTTAATAAAGTATTTGTTTAAAAAAAAAAAAATTATCTCTAATAAGGAAACTTAGAACAAGATGTATTCTTGTCAAAAGTGCTTGCCATTATGATGGAACATATCTAGTATAGAGTCCAAGTTGAAAAGGAAAAGCCAGGCAGTGGTCATCCTCCTCCGGTATGTGTATGACATTGTGCCGGTTTCATCCTGCCCCAGAACACTGCAGAGCCTCTTGGAAGAGACCTGTAATCATTTAAAAGAGTTTGGCCTTTCTGTTCATAAAGGAGAGACCAAATATATGGACAGCCTTTGCTGACATTACAGCATGTGTTGTGGTGGGTAGTAGAGGTTTTACTGTTACTTTGTAGTATATCTCAACAAGACCGTAGAGATGCACAGGTTAGACCTCAAGTTATACAGGGAAAGGAGAGCAAGTTGGATTGTGTCTGGGAAACTGAGAAGCTCCTTCCATGACCCCAAGCTTGCCATGGGGTCTGTGTAACAGCAAAATGTGAAATACAGCAGCCTCCAGAAAACTTTGAGGGATAACACAGGAAGATGTGTTCAGGGTGCAATATGAAGAACTTGAAGGAAGAACAGGAGTAAAAGATGTCATCGAGGAGTTGTGTGATAAAGAGAGAAGATAGAATGGTCAAGTGACAAAGGGGGAAGGATGACAAGCCAAAAGCCAGAACTACACTAGTGCCTTTGTGATGTCAGGAGAAATGGAGGAAGCCCTCCAGCATGTTGAGTAGATCTGTGTAGAAGGTGGTGGCAGGACCTGGGCAAGAGTCTCACAGGAGGTGAGGGGTAGGCCTGGACAAGTTGTGATGTGCATCACTGAAGGGAACTTCCAGTAGATCATTTGGGTATATCAGACTCACTCTTCTGTCTTCCCTCTATAAATTGGCAAACTAGAGTATGAAAGGATCACATACATTGGCATGCAGAGTCTTCATATCCTTCCCCTAGCTGGTTAGTCTGTAGGACAACTCAGCATATCACCTCTTTTCTCCTTCCTTTCATAGTTTTTATTCTGGTGCTATTCCTTGTCAGATCTATTTCCTTCAAACAAGCTGTACCTTTCCATAGCTATATTAAATTCATGAGTCCTCTCCTTTTAAGTCTTTCTTCCTTTTCCCAGTGCTTGAGAACTTAAAATAACTCATGTTTGCTTTTTATTAAAGAAAGCCTAAAACCCAGCCTTTATTACTATTGATGATGACAAGCTAACTTCTATATCACTTTAATTTTTATTTTTTATTTATTTTTTAATTTTATGTTTATTTTTAGTTTACAAAATTCATTTCCACAAGATTTTGGGTTATAAATTTTCTCCCCATCTTTCCCCTACCCACCACCCTAGAACAGCAATCCCACTGAATATCCCTTCCCCTAATCTGCTTTCTCCTGCATCCTCCCTCATTCCCCCCTCCAACTTTCCGGTAGGGCAAGATGGACCTCCATATCCCAGTGCCTATTTATCTTATTTCCCAGTGCATGTAAAAAATATACATATAATAATTTTTTAAAAAACATTTTATTTTCAAACTTTGGATTCCAGATTCTTTCCCTTCTTCCCTCATCACCCACCCTTACTAGGAAGATAAGCAATTCAGTATAGGTTGTACATGTGTAGGTTATGCAAAACATTTCCATAGTAGACATACTGTGAAAGACTGGCTGTATTTGCTTCCATCCTATCCTGATTCCCACTTGTTCTATTTTCTACTTCGACCCTGTCTCTTTTCAAAAGTGTGTGCTTCTAACTACACTCCCTACCAATCTGCCCTCCCTTCTATCATCCCCCCTCTTACTCCCCTCCTTCTTATTTTCCTGTAGGGGTAAGATACCCAATTTAGTGTGTATGTTATTCCCTTTTTAAGCCAAATTCAATGAGAGTAAGGTTGACCCATTCCCCTTTTGCCTTCCTGTTATTCCCCCCCATTGTAACAGTTTTCCCTTGCCTCATTTATATATGAGATAATTTACCCTATTCTGTATCTCCCTATCTCCTCTCATTATATTCCTCTCTCACCTCTTAATTTTATTTTTTAAATATCATCCCTTCCTATTCAATTGATCCTGTGCCCTCTATGTATACCTGTACACATATATACACACACTCACATATGTATTTATACGCACATATACCCTCCTATATAGACATATATTTGTATGTATACATACATACACATTTATATTTCTGTCAAATATCCTCATTCTGAGAAAAGTTTCGTAAAGGAATGTAAATAGTTCAACTTTGATTTCTTTTCCCTATTTACCTTCTCATGCTTCTCTTGCTTCTTGTATTTTAATGTCAAATTTTCTATTCAACTGGTTTTTTTTTTTTTATCAAGAATGCTTGAAAGTCCTCTATTTCATTGAATGACCATATTTTCCCCTGAACCATGATACTCAGTTTTGCTGGGTAGGTGATTCTTGGTTTTAATCCCAGCTCCTTTGACCTCCAGAATATCATATTCCAAGCCCCTTGATGTAGAAGCTGCTAGATCTTATGTTGTCCTGATTGTGTTTCCACAATATTCAAATTATTTCTTCTTGACTGCTTGTAATATTTTTTCCTTGATCTGAGAACTCTAGAACCTGGCTATAATATTCCTATGAGTTTTCTTTTGGGGATCTTTTTCAAGAGGTGATCAGTGAATTCTTTCAGTTTCTATTTTGGGGGCAGATTGGTGGATCAGTGAATAGAGAACCAGCCCTGGAGTCAGGAGGACCTGAGTTCAAATGCGGCTTCAGACACTTAACACAAAAACTAGCTGTTTGACCTTGGGCAAGTCACTTAACCCCAATTGCCCTCCAAAAAGAGGGAAAAAAAAGAATTTCTATTTTGCCCTCTGGTTCTAGAATATCAGGGCAATTTTGCTTGATAATTTCTTGAAAGATGGTGTCTGGACTGTTTTTTTGATCATGGCTTTCAGGTAGACCAGTATTTTTTTAAATTATCTCTCCTGGATCTGTTTTCCAGGTCAGTGGTTTTTCCCCTGAGATATTTCACATTGCCTTCTATTTTTTCATTTGTTTGGATCTGTTTAATATTATCTTGATTTCTCATAAAGTCACTAGCTTCCATTTGCTCCAGTCTAATTCTGAAGGAATGATTCTCTACAATGAACTTTTGAGATTCTTTTTCCATCTGGCAAATTTGTCTTTTTAAGGCATCCTTCTCCTTATTGGCCTTTTGGGCCTCTTTTGCCATTTGAGTTAGTCTGTTTTTTAAGGTGTTATTTTCTTCAGTCAGGTTTTTGACTCTCTTTTCCAGATTTTCTTGCATCATTCTCGTTTCTCTTCCCAATTTTTCCTCCACTTCTCTTACTTGGTTTTCAGAATTCTTCTTGAGCTCCTCTATGGCCTGTAACTAGTTCATATTTTTCTTGTAAGCTTTTGGTGCAGGAGTTCTCACTTCATTGTCTTCCTCTTGTTCCATGCTTTTCTCCCTTTTGTCCCCAAAAAAGGAATCTAAGGTTTGACTGCTGTGCTTGCTTTGCTTCCTTTGCTTGTTTGTTTGCCACTCAGTTACTTGACTTTTGAGCTTTTTGCCACAGTAGAACTCTGCTTCCAGAGAAGAGAGCTTTGTCTCAAGTCGCTGGGGTGTTTGTAGCTGCTGGAGCTATTAGTTGGATGCCCTCTCTGAAGCTTCCACAAGCTCTGTCACCTGGTCACACACCCCAGGACCTCCACCCAAGACCTCCGTCCAGATCCAAGCAGGTTAAAGCAAGAGTGATTACCCTTCTGAATGGTCTCTTGTTCCCCCTACAATCAGCAGGCCAAGAGCTCTGCCACATAGAGGCAGCTGCGTGGCTGAACGGCTGTAGCCCCTCCGCCTCTTCTCGACCCAAGGTTAGAGTCCAGACAGCATTCTTAGGCCCCCTGTCCCCACAAAGTCCACACTAACCTTCTACTTTGCCTTTGGCATTTATGGGTTGATAATTCTGGAAACCACCACAGCTGCTGGTGATCCACTCTCCTGAGGTCAGTTCCAGCCACTGCTGGTGAGGGCCTCCCTGAGGCTAAGACTGTGGGCTCATGTGGGGCTGCACTTGACTTCCAGCATGGTGGATCAGGCTTCCTTCAGCAGGAGATTTGTTTCTCTCTGTTACTTTGTGGGTTCTGTAGCTCTAAAGTTTGTTTAGAGTCATATTTTATAGGTATTTGAGGTGGTTATGGGGGGAGCTCATGGAGTTTTCCTGCTTGTACGCCACCATCTTGGCTCCACCTATAGCACTTTAAAATTTGCAGATTGCTTTACTTAAAACAACTCTTTGCAAATGGTAAAATTATTTGCATGTAACAAATAAGGAAATTGAAACCTGCAGAAGTTCAGTTAATTTACACTAATAACTGAGACTCTAAAATCCAGATTATGATTCCCAGGTTCTTTCCACTGTATCATGAGGTTGTTTCTTTTAGTAGGTAAAATTTTTAGGGAAAATTGTTTGGGAGGAAAAGAATATTAAGGAGAACATCTCCTTTATTCAGTAATTCTTTTTGGATCCTCATATATCCTCCCTGGCCTCTGGAGTTTGGGTCATTTAATAGAGAAAGAGTGTATGTGTGTAGAGGCAATATAAAATCTGCTTTGTTAGACTCCCACTTTCCTCTTTAGGGTTAGGGCTAGTGGGCTGTGTTTCAGAACTTTATAAAGAAGTTGCTCCAGCTGGGGAGGCACTTTCGTTGATGAAGGAGTTGGGAAGAAGTATGTTGATATCAAAGATGTTATGGATTGATTACATGCAAGATTTCCTATGTCACTCCTTTCCTCAGAGAAGTCAGGGCACACTTTCACTTGTATTGTCTCATTAGTTCTCCTCATCTCCCTGAAGTCAAGGTGTATGGAGCAGTTATAGCAAAGAAAACTTGGAGAATTTGCCCAGTCTCACAGTGAGCTTAGGCAACAACCAAGAAGAGCAGTAGTCATAGCATCCTGCTTTTGTTTACCATGACACAGGCTTCAGAGCTTCTTGGGTGTCCTAAGAATTATGTCATCACTCTGTAGTTGGGTTTTTTTTTTTTTTTTTGGCTTTTTTGGAGGGGAGAAGGCAAGGCACTTGGGCTTAAGTGACTTGCCCAAGGTCACACAGCTAGTAAGTGTGTCAAGTGTCTGAGGCTGGATTTGAACTCAGGTCCTTCTGACTCCAGGGCCAATGCTCTATTCACTGTGCCACCTAGCTGCCGCACACTCTATAGTTTTTTATTTCCATTTTCTCCCCTCTTTGTTTCAGTTATCGTATACATGCTGCCTTCCTAATTCATAGCTTTGTGAACCTGTTGCCTTCCTAAATCATAGATTTGTGAACCACTTGAATTTCCTTGAGATAACAATTACTTGAAAGGTCATACTAGGAAATTATAAAAGGGTCTTTTTATCTGCCAAGGAACTCCCTAACGCTTTCTTCCTTTCTTCTTCCACAATGAAGGGTAGCCAATGAGGGAAAGCTGTCAGGCTGGTTTGTTGTATGATTGGGAAAAACAACAATAACTTTAGGTGAGGCAAATCTAGGAAGAAATCTGAAACCTGAGTTTCTCTTGAAAATAGTAAATTATTTTTCCACCCCAAGATACTGCTGGTCCTTGGAAAGAGGGTTGGGAAAGCTAGTGATTTTTAGATAGGGCTTATAGCCCTATTTTTTAGTCCAACATTCCTCTGAGTTACAATTGAGATGACTTTGAAAAGGCAGAGGGATGAGTCATGTGTGAAAACATAAAGCTGACCTGTGGTCAAGCTGAACTTTCTTGTAGATCTTAAACATGAGGTCCAGGGCTATTGGGTGTAGGGGGACCTGTATCATTTTTTAAGGGCCTTAACAATTAGACTTTTAGGCTAGAGGATGTATAGGAGAACTTAGAAGGGACCTGAGGAGCAGGAGAGCCTGATAAATTTATATTTTATTGGATACAATAGAGACTAAAATTTCAGGGAGATTTGATGTATATAATCTACTTTTCCTTGTTCTAACTTTGTTTTAAAATTTTTTTGTCCCCCCTCCCCTTTTCTTAAACAGGAAGGATTAAGGCGAGCAGACTCAAAACATTGGCTTTCAACTAGCCAGGGTCTTCCATCCTACTCTTCTCTTGTGGCCCATGTGCTACTACCTTTGCCCTCATTGTGCTACTGGTCCCCAACGCAATGTGTGTTTGTCAAACCATGGAAGTGGGGAAGTATGGCAAGAATGCAAGTCGAGCTGGAAACCGGGGAGTCCTCCTGGAGCCCTTCATCCACCAAGTGGGCGGTCACAGCAGCATGATGCGCTATGATGACCACACTGTGTGCAAGCCCCTCATTTCCCGGGAGCAACGTTTCTATGAGTCTCTCCCCCCTGAAATGAAGGAGTTCACCCCTGAATACAAAGGTAAGCCCCAGCTGGTCACTCTACTTTATTGTACCTTTGGCCTGCAAGAGCTTTCTGCTTTGGTGGATTCCCATAATTATCTTTAGATGGTATTTCTAGTTACTTTCATTAGTTAATAATGGGTTGTAATTGTATTTCCCTGTTCCCAAAATCAACAGTTGTGGTTTTCATTCCAGAACAGCTCAATCACTTTTTCCTAAATGTTCTAAATAAGACTCTCGTGGAAAGAAATGTCCATTTGTGGTGTTGATTTTTAGCAAGGCAGTCAGAAGTTCTTAGGTTTTTTCCTCCTAAAATGAGTTCCAATTGGCCTGTAAACAGGATATGTTTAGAATGCATCTAGTCTCACGCCCTTATCTTATAGATGAGTCCCACCTGTGGTGAGGCCTCTAGAAGTCCTAATCTAGTGCTCTGTGCTGTGTGCAGCCTGCTGCACTGAGGCTTTATGGTTGATGAGAGTTCTCTAGTAAGCAGCAGTGTCCACTAGTGTCTTGTATTTGTGGTCTTTCTTTTGGGTCGTTTTGGGTTTTTTAAAGAGTATTTTAGAGCTTTTTTCATTCAAGTGTAGGAGGTAGCTGATGAGAGAGGAAAGACATTGTCAGGTCTGGGCTTGTCTATACTAAAGAAGCATAGATAAATTAGAAAGGATTTTGAGGAGGTTTGGGACCTATTTGAAGGACACCCAGCTATGTCAGTGATTGCCTCTTCAGGGAAAGTCTCTTTAAAGGACCTCTCTTAGTTGGTGAAGAGCATCAGAACAGGATGTAATGAAGTAGAGGTGAGTGAGGGCTTGTCCACAGAGAGTTTTTTTAAAGGGATGAGGATGGATACTTAAGGAAAAAGGAAAGAAGAGTGTCTTCTTGTTGCCGTTGGTGACCATCACCTCCTCCGCTCAGGCAAACCGACTTGTTAAATCTTTATAGTTTGAAAATTTGTGCATTTGAGAAAGGCCATGTGATAGTGACAAGGAGACTGGACCTAAACGTCATAGGGTTGAGGGCGTCCCTTGGCCTCTTCATGACCTTGATCAAGTGACTTAAACTGAGACTCAGTTTTCAATTCTATAAAATGAGAGGGTTGGACTGGATGACTTCTGAGGGCTTTTATAGCTTTTGATCTAGGATCTGGTGATTTTTGTAACCGTTTTTGTACCATTTAACTTTTATTTACTTTTTATGGGATGGGCCTTATTTGACTTGAGAGAAGGTTTCCTTCCCAATATGTAAGAAGTTGGGTGTTTATCTTTCCTTGGTGGCATCAGAGTGCATTGTGGGATGAGCTTTCTCCTCAGGGAGGCAGAATTTGAGATTCTAAAGTTTCTTCTTAGGGAAGGCCTACAAGGCCCTAACCCGTCTCTTCCTGGCTTTGATGATCGTGACTCAGACCTGCCTTCTGTCTGTCAGGAGCTGGCTTTTCAGGTTGGTCTGAAATCAGAAGGTGGCAGGTTTCTCTGAGCTGACAGGGCCATTGACCCTCTCCACTGTGCTGAGATGTTTAGAACAAGTAGTGGAACTGTGACTTGCTGGATTGTGGGGGGGAGCAGGGGTGTTAAGCCCTCCAGGGTTGCTTTCATAAAGCACCTGGTGCTGCTGCTCTGATTGTCAGCAGCTTGGTAAGTGAAGGCAGAGCTTTCCCTGTGGCTCTGCCTCCCCGTGAGCTCCACGAGGTGCATGCACTGATAGGACTAAGAAGAGCTGACAACATCCTGATGTTTGCAGAGCGCTTTGTGTGCCATACCTCCTGTCATCCTTCCAGCAGTCTATGAGGCAGGTACATACTGTCGCCCACTTTACTCATGAGGAACCCGAGACTTCTAGAAGTTAATGGACATAAGGGTCGAAAGTCAGATGTGTATCCTGACTCCATGCTAACTCCTCCACATCCCACTGTCCTAACTTAAAGTCTCTGGTTGCAGGAGTTGGAGGTGGGAGCCAGGCAGGGGGAGCAGTGTCAGACAGTGAAAGAGTATGAAACTGGGGCCAGAGATTCTGGCTCTGCCCCGGGCTCTCCTGGACCTCCTTCCTTGTCTGTAAAGTCAGCAGGCTCAGATGGCGCTCAGGGACCTTTCCATTTCTAAATTGATGAGCCTGTGCTGCTTCAGTGCTTGTAGGGGGGTTCTGAGGCCTCTCAACATTAGCTGAAGTGTTTCAGGCAAGCTCTTGTAGCTCTGGAAAGTTGGGGAGGAGCACTCAGACAGTTTCCCAGCTGGAGTATCATAGACTGTTAAAAGCCAGGTGGGATCTAGACTATTGTTCCCAGAACCAGGCTCTTGGTTATTAAAGAGTTTTAGGACCTGACCTGTTCTGTAGGTTTACTTTCAGTTCTTCCCATTCCCACAGCAGAAGTAAAGCTGATGCACTACTGTTATTTTTGGCACAGGAATTACAGAAATTTTTAAATGACATTTAGTGTCTCCCATTAAAATAAAATAAACTTTAGGGTTGTTGGTGGTAGACTTTTGAGAGGTGTTGTAACAAAACCTGCCTGTTGTATATCAGTCTTGCCCAGAAAATTGTGGCTTAAGCCAAATGTTAGTTAATGTACTTTTCTCTTCCTGTCTACCTAGGGTCAAGGCAAAAGAGGGGAAAATGTTTGAATTTAGAATTTTTAAACCAGTTAATGAATCTTTCTTCACCTGTTTCTTTTGGCCTTTGCTAGCATTTTATTGGTTGGGGGTCATGGAAGGTAATTGTGGACGGAACTGGAAAAATTTGCCATAGACCATGGCAGATGAGGATGCTTGAAGATTATTGCTGTAGGTTATTTCTAATAGATTCTCCAGATTCCATCTGACTTTCCCTGCCCAGTTGTGAAAAAGAGAATTTGGAAAACTGTTGTTTTGGTTCTTATTATAAAACCAAGAACAACTGAAGACAGTCTCTTTATCCTTCTGACTCAAAGAAGGCTTGAAGAATTAATCTTGACACCAAGACTCCTTGGTAAAATGAAGGAGCTGGATTAGATAACCCCTAAGGTCCCTTTCCAACCCTCAATCTAGAGGCTGGAACCTTTTCTTCTTGTAGCATAAAAGAGAATTTCTGACCCAGAAGAGGCTTTAAGCTCCAAGTTTTAGTTAAGTATTCAGGATTCATTACTTTCCATTCTTCTCTTTGAGCTGGCATTTATAGTCTTAGTGCCTTTGGTAAAAATCCAGTAGACACTGTGTGCATAGCTTGTTAATAGAATGACTATATTAGGCTAGCAGCTGTGGGAGGGGCATTAACATAGAAAAACCTAAAAGGGTTAGAAAAATGTAGTGAAACCAAAGTATTTTGGCCTATAGAAGATGCTTATGGTACTATGGTGGAAAAACCCCATGAATGAGGGAAAGAGCTGAATTAGAGATCTCAAAGCTGTTAATTTGAGAAATATCATCTACCTCTAATATATCCCTTGCTAATACTGGCAAAGAGGAGAGAAAAGGAGGAAGAGAGACCTTATCCCTTATTGTCTGAGGTATTCATAATAGGGGCTTTATGCATATTAAGAGTCATTTTAAAATTTTAGATGAATTCTGTAATAACTGAACAGCCATATAAATTCCAGAGATGAAAGGGGTCTCAGAAACTATCTAATCCAGTCCTCTTGTTTTATGAGGTGGGGGTGGGGCTAAAGGTGGGAAGGCATGGAATAGGAATAGGCTGTCAGGAATGCAGACTTACACCCAAGGTTTAAAAGTTGTATTTGCCCAGGACGCAGAGTGCTTTGTGGTGGAGCAAGAGTAAAGAATTAATCATGAGAAGCGAGGCAAGAAAGGAGAAAGTCTGAGAGCGTTAAGAGCTTTTGCTGTGATCAACACGAACTGGAGGAGGGTGTTGTGTTTGAGTTTCTCCTGGACTTTCCTTCAGGTTTCCTTTCTGTTGTTCTTTTTTTGTTGTTTAGGAACTTAATGAATGTTTATTGATTGATCTGCCCATAAGCACCCTTTGCTTGTCTTCCTCTTCCAGACAAGTCAGTCACATATGTCTCTCTGTGAGCGCACACACAGTCTATCCCATAGGCACCATTCTTTATGGGCACCCAGAGTACAGTACCAGCTGGGCAACCTGCTCCAGCTATTGGTCTGCAGGAAATTTAGCTGATGATAACTTTGCCTTTGTCCTCCTCTTCAAGTGGAGAAACTGAGACTTGGGCTCAGGTGCAGAGAGCAGTAAGGCTTCTCTTGCAGAGACTCTTCTCTGATTGATGATGACAGATGACAGTGAAGACCCTCCCACCAGTGAGCCCTCACTCTGCTTCATCCTCTGCCTGTGGAGCTTCCCTTCTCATGCTTCTCTTGCTTCTTGTATTTGAAAGTCAGATTTTCTGTTCATCAGAATGCTTGAAAGTCCTCTGTTTCATTGAATGACCATATTTTCTCCTGAAGCATGACACTCAGTTTTGCTGGGTAAGTGATTCTTGGTTTTAGTTCTAGCTCCTTTGACCTCTGGAATATCATATTCCAAGCCCTTTGATCCCTAAATGTAGAAGCTTCTAGGTCTTGTGTTATCCTGATTGTGTTTCTGCAATACTCAGATTGTTTCTTCCTGACTGCTTTTTTTTTTTTTTTAAAGCAATTGGGGTTAAGTAACTTGCTCAAGGTTACACGGCTAGTCATTATTTATGCGTGGGTGCTCATTTTCTGAGGCCGGATCTGATCTCGGGTCATCCCAACTCCGAGGCCGGCGCTCTTACTCACTGCGCCACCTAGCCTCCCCTTTAGGGCAATTGGGGTTAAGTAACTTGCCCAGGGTTACGCGGCTAGGTTTTTGTTTGTGTGGATTAAGTGTCTGAGGCCAGCTCCGAACTCAGGTCCTTCTGACTCCAGGGCCGGCGCTCTATTCACTGTGCCACCTAGCCGCCCCTCTGACTGCTTTTTTGATCATGGCTTCCAGCTAGTCCAATAATTTTTAAATTCTCTCTCCTGGATCTATTTTCCAGGTCAGTGGTTTTTCCACTGAGATATATCACATTGCCTTCTATTTTTTCATTTGTTTGGATCTGCTTTATAGTATCTTGATTTCTCATAAAGTCATTAGCTTTCAGTTGCTTCAGTCTAATTTTGAAGGAGTTATTCTCTTCAGTGAGTTTTTGAAATTCCTTTTCCATCTGGCAAATTCTTCTTTTTAAGGTATTCTTCTCACTGGCTTTTTGGGCCTCTTTTGCCATTTGAGGAAGTCTCTTTTTCAGTGTTGTTTTCTTTAGTGTATTTTTGGGTCTCTTTTAGCAGGCCGTTGACTCACTTTTTATTATTTTCCTGCAGCATTCTCATTTCTCTTCCCAGTTTTTCCTCCTCTTCTCTCTTTTTTTTTATTGTTTTATTTTATTTATTTTTTTTTTTGGCAGGAGACTTTGGCAGGGTGACATTTATTTGCCAATTACAGCAAGATGCGCAGTCTAGCCCTGCTGGCCTCCTCCTCTTCTCTTACTTGGTTTTCAAAATCCTTCTTGACCTCCTCCATGGCCTATAACCAGTTCTTATTTTTCTTAAAAGCTTTTGATGCAGGAATTCTGACTTCATTGTCTTCCTCCTGCTCCATGCTTTGATCCTTTTTGTCCCCAGAAAAGGATTTTATGATCTGTTTGTGCTTCCCCTGCTTGCTCATATTGCCAGCCAGTTACTTGACTTTTGAGCTCTTTGCCATGACAGTAGAACTCTGCAGAATGGAGAGAGCTATGTCCCAAATCACTGGGGTTTTTGTAGCTGCTGGAGCTATTAGGAAGGCACCCTCTCTGCAGCCCCCACAAGCTCTGGCTCACTGGCCACACACCCTAAGACCACCACCCAAGACTGCAATCAGGATCCAAGCAGGTTAAAGCAAGAGCACTTACCCTCTGAATGTTCACTTGGGCCCCTTACAATCTGCAGGCCAAGAGCTCCTGAGGCAGCCATGCAATGTCTGCAGCACCGTGCCCCCACTTTTCTCTCCTCGGGACTAGGGGACCGACCACACTCTTATCCACCCGTGTTCCAACAGAGTGGCCCACTAACCTTTTACTTTTTTTTTTTTTTTTTTTTTTTTGGCATTTATGGGTTGAGAAGTCTGGAAATGGCCACAGCTGCCGATGATTCACTCTCCTGAAGTCTGCTCTGGCTGCTGCCCTGGGGCCAGAACCATGGGGCTCACATGGGACTGGACTGCACTGGGTTGCCAGTGTGCTGCAGTAGATCTTTCCTGTCAGCCTGCTGGGTTGTCTTCAGTGGGAAATTTGTTTCTCTCTGTTACTTTTGTGGGTTCTGTAGCTTTAAAATTTGTTTAGAGTCATTTTTTACAGGTTTTATAAGTAGTTGGAACCAGAGCCCATGGCAAGTTTGTGCTTCTGTTCTGCCATCTTGGCTCTACCTCCCCTTTCTGTTGCTCTTTATTGTGTTTCTGTTTCTGCAGGAGGCACAAGGTTTGGGGAGGCTCAGAAACACCCACAGTTTCCTCCATTCTGTTGCAAGCTCCTTGGGAAGAGTAATGTGTCTCCCTCTTTTGGAGGGTTCCACTGTACTGTGTTAAATGCTTATGGGCCCTCTTGTCCCTTTCCTCCTGGCAGGTGTTGTGTCTGTCTGTTTTGAGGGGGACAGTGATGGCTACATTAACCTTGTGGCCTATCCTTATGTGGAAAGTGAGGCTCTGGAGCAGGATGAACCACCGGAGCGTGAGCAGCCCCGACGCAAGCATTCTCGCCGAAGCCTTCACCGCTCAGGCAGCGGCAGTGAGCACAAGGAGGAGCGGGCAGGGCTGGTCCCGGAGAGCGCTGATAGGTAACTGGATGCAAGAGCAGGGGAGCCTGGGCCAGTGTGGTCCCCAGAAAAATGACTGGCGGCTGCTGCGTTGTCTCTGACACTGTAGCGATGGCTGGACACAAGAGGGTTGGAGAGAAGCTCTTTGAGGTTCTTGTAAAAGGAGGGACAGAAAAAAAAATGCTTTTATTAAAAAGACAATGGCCAGGCTTTGGGATGGGGCCTCGCACAGTGCCACATGCCTCTGAGTGAGGAGCGAGGGCCGGGAAGGCGGGTCTCAGCTCCCAGTGCATTCACAGGGGAGGCAGCGAGGCGCCTTCCCTTCTGATCTTTACACGTGAGTTGGGCTGACCCCTTAGAGCGGTGTCAGAGCAGAGACTGACTCTGAGGAGCAGGGGGCTGTGTGGCTTCCGAGGCTCGGGGCTTCTGTGCCCAGAGTACGTTCCGCGGGCTCAGAGGGCCTCGCCCATGACGGTGCTGCTTCCTCCCCCAGCAGCTCACAGGAGTTGAAGAGCCCCAAGGTGGAGCTGCACATCCACTCGGACGTCCCCTTCCAGATGCTCGATGGGAACAGTGGCCTGAGCTCAGAGAAAATCAGCTACAACCCCTGGAGCCTGCGCTGCCACAAACAGCAGCTAAGCCGAATGCGCTCCGAGTCTAAGGACAGGAAACTCTACAGTATCCTCCAGAGTGGGCGGGCTGGGGGGGCGCTCCTGGTCCCGTGGAGGCCCCGCTTTTCTGTGTCCCCACCAGCATCTTCAGCAGTGTGCTGCCTCACTCTTGTATTGTATCTCAGTGTGTTAATCTCCCTCCCCTGCCCTGTAATCAGTGGCACAGCCTTTTTGCCCTTTTACTGCCAAGGTAGCAGAATTTAAAACCTAATTTTTAGTGCTTTTGTAGAAATGGAATTAAAGAGCCCTGTGTAGTCAGTGCTGTACGGTTAGCAAAGTGCTTAGAGAGGCCAGCAATGCAAGGGCTATATGGTCCAGAGTCTGGCATGTCCTCTTGATTCGTTCTGATATGTTCCTCTGCCTTCAGTGAAGAAAGTTTAGACAGTATCATGAACCAGCAGTCACCACTTCTGCTTACATGGTGTTTGGGGCAGCACACGTATGAAGGCATCCAAGTCTCTTTAGGGAACTTGCCAGCAGAGCCTCATAGCCTATGCACACAATAGCGTCCAGTCTCGTAGGGCACTGGGTGCTGCTATAAAGAATGTGTAGGATCAAGCTGAAACGTCCTGCCCTGTGGGTGGGCAGCCAGGACTCAGTCAGTGCCAGGCTTTGAAGTCCAGCTCTCCAGTATCATTTTTGTGTGGTGGGGACAGGCCCTTTTTTCTCTCTGAGTCTTAGTTCCTCACGTGTACAAAGGAGATGCTCAAGAACGGGCTTGATCTGCCCCCTCTGTGCTCTTTTAAGCAAGTCTTTACTCCTGGTGGCTCTGACTGCCAACAGGTTGCTGTAGGTGATGGGGGAGTGTGGCCTGGGCAGGGAGAAAAGGGCAGATGTTCAAGTGTCCTAAGGATCACTTGATTTGGATGCAGGGAGGGAATGACACGTAGGAAGAACGTCTGCCACGACCACAGATTTTCGGTGACCCTGGGAAAGTGGGGGGGGGGGGAAATCACTGCACATGTGGGCATTGGTCAGACCACTCATAGTTGTGCTGCAGAGACTCCACTAAAGCTATGAATGTCCCAGGAAAGAGAATTTGAAGGGATGTGTGTGAATGTGTCAAACAAAGGCATTTGCCACATGTGGTGGCAGGGTTGGGAACGAGCAAGTAGGTTTGAAGCCAGGTTCTGTTTCTGAGGGGACCTTGGTTCTGCCCCTCCCACCTCATAAAACAAGGGGGTAGGATTAGATCATTCCTAAGGCCCCCTTTATCTCTGAAATTTATGTGGCCATCCAGTTATTATAGAATCCATCTAAATTTTTTAAATTGTTGTTAAAATGCATAGTGTCCTTACTACAAATGTGTCAATAAATAAGAATGACCCCCTTTTAGGAAAGTTTGAGTAAATTGAATTTTAGAGATCAAAGGGATCCACTCCAACCCAGTGAGCATTTATTGAGCACCTACTGTGTACAAAACACTGTACTAAGTGCTCAGGATATAAGGACAAAATTTAAAACAAAGGTTTTAATCCCCGACATGGGGATTCAGCGAGTGAACATAGGGATGATCAAAGTCAGAGCCAGATGGGGCACTGGAGGTGGTCTAGCCCAGCAGCTTGCCTGCAGAAGCAGATAGGGGGCCCTTCTGAACCCCCAGCTCCACCCGGCCCTGCTCGGGGAGGGCAGGTCCACAGTCTCCTTGACTTGAGTCTCTAGAGTTCCTCTTGCTGGAGAATGTTGTGCATCACTTCAAGTTCCCCTGTGTGTTAGATCTGAAGATGGGGACCAGGCAGCATGGAGATGATGCCTCCGAGGAGAAAGCTGCCCGGCAGATGAAGAAGTGTGAACAGAGCACCTCTGCCACCCTGGGCGTACGAGTCTGTGGAATGCAGGTACAGGCCCCAGCGGGGCCGAGCCCCAGGAGGGGCTGCTGCTGGGGAAGAGCCCCAGGAGGGGCTGCCACTAGTGTCAGGACTCCCTCTGCTGGCGGATGCTTTTGCTTGTGAGCCTAAGTGCCAGAGGTAAAGGCTCAGGGGTTGCATGCTTGTGAGCCACCTTCAACCCGCCCCTTCCCACTTTGGGTCCTGTGCAGGCCAGGCCTTCAGGAGTGTGACGGTCACAGAGTCATCTCTGCGAGGGAATTTCCACCACAGGGTGCTCCCTGACCGTTTCCTGCCCTATTTATGCCTGCAGAAGGTGAGCTCTTCAGCCTTCATGTTTTTATTTTTCAGCCTAAGACCTAAGGTATCTGGACAGTGGCTCTTTGAGGCTTCCAGGGACTATGGCTATTGGGGTCTTTTCGAGAGCCCAAAGCTTAGTCAAGGGGTGTTTTCTTTAGCCTCAGGATCTGGGAAGTACTAGAGGCTCCTCAAGATCCTGCCATTCTTTTGTGGCTTCTTCTGGATGAAGGAGGCCCTGCTGGTTCCCAGAAATCAGCTCTGGAGGGAGGTCTTGGTGGGTCTAGTGCTGCAGCTCAGGCCTTCTACTAACAGAGGGATACAGCAGATGGGGAAGAGAGGAGGGAGGCAGAGACCCTTAGGGTAAGGGATAGACCAGGTTCTTTCCTGTCTGTACCATCATTTGCTCTCAGTGGATGACAGTATCCATTCAAACCCTGCTCTGTTGACAGACCATGCCAGAGGAAGCCACTGAAGTCATTGTCCATAACCAGTGTACTAATACTTTCTCCTGATCTTTCAGGTTTTTCAGCTGGACACAGGGCATTATTTGTGCAGGAATAAATACTATGGCCGTGGGCTCTCGATTGAAGGCTTCCGCAATGCTCTCTACCAGTATCTCCACAATGGTTTGGACCTCCGGAGAGATCTTTTTGAGCCCATCTTGAGCAAACTTCGGGGTTTGAAGTCTGTGCTGGAGAGGCAGGCCTCTTACCGATTTTACTCCAGCTCCCTCCTCATCATTTATGATGGGAAGGAGTGCAGGGCAGAGATGTTCCTAGAGCGCCGAGGAGACATGCGCTCGAAGAATGTGGACTCGGGGCTCCCTGAGACGATGCCCGATAGCAGCAGCCCTAGCACCAGCCCTGAGACATCCCCCTCTGCCACTCCCAAGGTGGACGTCCGCATGATTGACTTTGCACACAGCACGTTCAAGGGCTTTCGGGATGACCCGACTGTGCACGATGGTCCCGACAAGGGCTACATGTTTGGTCTAGACAGCCTCATCACCATCATGGAGCAGATGCGGGAGGAAAACCAGTAGTGTCCTACGCTGGGCTCCCCGTGTCAATCACTGCCCAGAGCCCTTTCCCCTCTACCCACAGGCAGGGACCACCCACTCTGAACTCACCACAGAGGGCAGGCAAGACAAACTTTGGTTTTAAAGGTTATATTTCTCCTTGGTGTAAACTAAAAGAAATGATTTTAGCTGTAGCCTGGGATACATATATATAAAAGTGAAGGAGAGAGAGGAGAAAGCAGAAGATGTGCTCGGGCATTTATTGACCACATGGCTTGATGACTCTGTCCAGGCTGGCTTAGGAAGAGGATCTCCGAATGTTTTGGCCTTGGTGAGACTGTCGGCTGCTCTGGCCTTTTTAGTTCACAGGCTTCTGCCTGGTTTGTGGCCAAAAGGAGGCTTCAGGCAGGGGCCAGGGACCACAAGGCTCTTTAGACTCCACTGATCCATTTATCCTTGAAGCCTCAAACTGGGGGAGCAGTTGGGAGCAGGAGCCTGACTGAAGGGCAGGCTTTTCAGTCAGGCACTGGAGCCCCCAGGCTCTTGCATGTCACTTATTCCTGAGAGGCTCTGGGGATCACCAGACCTACTCTGTAGCAGGTAGGCAAAAAGCAAGAGGGACTCTGGGTAGCAAATAGCCTGGTGTGAGGTTTCTTTTGTGTCTGTGGACAACAGAGAGAAATGACTAAGAGAAAGAGAATGTGTGTATGTATGTTTTTCAACATCCCAGTAGGGACGGGGAAAAACAGCCAGCGAGACTTCTCTGGTGAGCCAGGTTGCCCGAAGAAAGTCTTGGCACTACACTTCCCTTCTCCCCCTGCCCCTGCCCCCCCCCCCAGCTACTCGCTGCTGTTACTGCTTCTGCTGTTTCTTGCCTTTTAAAATTGAGCTGCAAGAGACTGAATTAAGCCATTGGAAGACGGGATGGGGAAGGTAACAGGTTTGTGAAGCTGGACAAGCCCGATGAGCATGGAACACAGGAACTTAGCAAAGGGCAGCCTTAGCAGGTGTTGGGCTTCCTCAGGCCTTGGTCCTCCGAGGTGAATCTCTCCCCACCTCCTGCCACCTGGCAGCATGCACCCAAACCAGCAGCATGAGAAGGCTTTCCTTCACAAACCTGTTCCTGTTCTCTCCTACTTCCTCCCCCTGCCCCACAGCAGATTATTTTTGGGCTCTAGGAGGTAGGGGGGGAGAGGGTGGAATATGGATCATAACTAGGGCTGCTTATAGCCATCAACTTCTCTTAGTAGTTGGCCAGGCCTAAATGTGGGGGCTGGAGACTGGAGAAAGAAGGCACTTAAATCTCTCAAGATTTCTAAGATCTAAGATCTCCAGCCTTGGCTGCCATATTGTTTCTTGCTGCTCTTCTCCTTGGAGCCTCAGATCCCATAAGACTGCAAGGTGTCATGTGGTCTGCACCTCCTATTCCAGGTGTGGCTTGGTCAGGAGCAGCAGGATTCACTTAACAAAACCAGAACCCAGAACCTAGAAGTGCAAGCTGTGGAAATGGGCAACTTGGGCCCAGAAGCCCATGGCAGATTCTGACTTCTTTGTGGTGCCTGCTGAATTTTAAGAAAAGGGAGAGTGTTGAATGACATTTGAGGATTCTTTTATCTACACCTGGGCCAGCTCCCAGCTTTATCCCTAGGTATGGGCTGCCCTGCCCAGTGATGGTTTTGTTTTCCCAGCTGACATTCACCCCTTTGTTAATAAAGCTTTTCCTCCATACTCCCTTCTCAAGCAGCTACTAAGTGGGGTTCTTCCCTTGGAGTTGGACTCCATGTAGATGCTGAAGTTTCTGGAGGAAGCAGATTAAGTTTTGGGAAGTACCAGGGCAGTGGGCTCTTCGTGTTGAACAATCTCCTGACTAGTCAGTGCACAATGGTTAGCGTAATCTAAGGGAGGCAGCTGGGGTGAAGGCACAGAAAAGTCTCGGGGGTTAGCTTTTTCAGCTCCAGAAGAGCTTTGCATGTTTGGCCCAGGCCTGTGGGAAGGGCCAGAACAGAGCTCGCTCAAGGCTGTTTGCCATGCCTTCTCTGTATTTTCTCACCCTGGCTTGTGGGTCTGAAGCGTAAGACTAGTCTTGGGAAGTGATCCACCATATTGGGACTTAACTCAAAGCCTGAAAGCCTCAGGAGCTTCAAGCCAACCTGGATCCCCAGAGTCCACCAGGGGCTGTCAGTGATACTGCCAGTCTGGACAGCTCAGTGAGGACAAACTGTTCCATTATGCTAGGCTCAAGAGGGACTGAGAAGCATGCGTATGCACGAGAGCTGTGTGTATGATATCTTTAACCTCATCTTCCTGTAGGGAACTCAGCATGTCTCATTGTTACCTTCCGTCTATCCTGGCTTCAGCGTGGAAAGAGAGCTGAGCCATCTCTAGATGAGACCATGGCATGAGATGGTCTGCTTTTTAGACATCCAGGCACTACATCTGAAATCTGGCCCTGGAGCTATGAGAGTTTCCCTCAGAGGTAGGCTGCCCTCTAGATCTGGACCTTGGGGTGAGCCCTAGACCAGAACGAACTTTGATGTTAAAATGCCATTGCCTGGTTTAGCCCAGTGATCCCCTGAGGGCAGAACCGCTCATCTGAGTTGGAACTCTAGCCTCAGCACCTTCTGGTAATGACCCATTTCTCCCTTACATTTTGCTGTGGCCTCCACTGTGGGAGATAGGTGCCTTTTGAGAGAGAGCAGACAGTGTTCATTCCCAGTGCTCTGCAGAGGAGAAAACAGGTGTTTGGGAGGTTGTGCAGCGTGCCTGCTTTAGCTTTCCAGCCATTTATGCCTGGTTGGAACAATCAGTGTTTCTGGGACCTTGGGACAGTGTCTCTCCGTTTTGAGCCCAGCTTCACCTTGCTGAAGGCGAACAGGCTGTGCCTGCCTACTTAGTATTTCTGGGCCCCAGTATTCCCAGGCTGGGCCCTATGCATGTAACAGTGGCAGAGTATAAAGTTGGCCTTAGAGCAGGGAACAGCATAGAAGTGGCCACCAGAGAAGTGTTTTAGATTTCCAGGGACACTGTGTCCCACTCCTGGTCACTGGCTATGCCTAGTCCCACATGGATGGGGAGAGCGTACTGGGATACTCCTTGGCCATAAAGGGGGAGAGGCCATAAAAGGCATGGCTGACATCCAGGGGTGCTGGGCAATGGACAGGCCCTTTGCCATCTTTCCTCCTGCCCGCACATCCCATCAATTGGCCTGCATCTCGAAGCCAACTTGGAGGGAGGGGCTGTGTGATCCCAGCACTGGACCAAAGAGAGGGATGGCAAGGGAGCCTTGCACACACAGGTGCTTGTGTTCGAAATCTCTGTACAGTATTTATGGGGGCCAATGAGTAAGCACTAGCCACTTGCAAAAAATGGAAGAGGGCTTCTGATGTCAGGTCACCAACCGATCTGTGGAATGGGAATGGACCAGGGAGTGCTGGGACTCCCCAAGAACCACAGAACGTTGCTTTGCCATCTGGGGATGTTCTGAGAGCTTTGTATTTCCATGAGGGGAGCACTGCTTGCTTCGCTTGGTGGGGAGTTGGCAAGGTCCTCCCTGTCTTCCACTGCTCTTCCTCAAAGGATAAGGACAATCAGCCATGTTAGCTCTGCTGACATAGAAGAAAGCTCTCTATTTGTCCAGTCTCCTGCATAGTGGCATTATCACGTTTGTCTTCTGGCATTTTTCTGCATATCTTTAGTTTTCTCTTGAACTTGTTTAGGGGCATGATTGTAACAGTGTCTGTATTCACCCCGCACTGTTCCCTTGCCTTCTGTCTAAAAGTCATGTATATAAAAATAAAGTCACCTAGAAATGTACAAGTGTGTTCTGTTTAAGACACTGGTCAGAGAAAGTTTAGGTGAGATTTCCATATTGATCTACCCAAACATTCCTTGAGATTGAGCTTCCATTTGGTACCTGCTGATGGCAGAGCTCAGAAATTAAGTTAGAGGAAAGGTCTCTGCCTCTGTAAATAAAGCCCACGGCCTACTAGGGGATGTGGCATAGAGGGAAGTTTGAGGTAATTATGTCCGTGCTTTAGAGATGAAAATCCAGGTGACGGGAAAGAGGCTTGTTTCTCCTGAACTTCTCACATTCATTCCTACATGGGCTGAAGCTCCAAAGCCAGCTATGATCGCCCAGCCAGTCACTTGGGTGGCCCAGTTCTGCCCGCGGGACCCTGTTTGGGAAGTGTCTGTGGAAACAATGGCCAGAGGTACCCTGGGAAGGATGGCTTGGAGGCTTGAGAGTGTCCTTATTTAAAACCTACTGTAACTCTGGTGCGTTTTGACCTGGTTAGTGTCATTCTGCTACCCCAGATACTGGTATGAGAGAATAACCACATGGAAGTAATCCCATCATCTCCGGAGTTGACTTTCAAGTGCAGGTCAGAAACCCATAGGGAGCTTATGTTACTGGGATCTTTTTTTTTTTTTTGAGGGGAAGGTAGGGTAATTGGGGTTAAGTGACTTGCCCAAGGTCACACAGCTAGTGTTTTTGGTGTGTATGTTGTGTCTGAGGCCACATTTGAATTCAGATCCCCCTGCCTCTGGGGCCAGTGCTCTATTCACTGCACCAACTAGCCACCCTGTTTTTGGAATTCTAAGAGAGTATGTGTCCCTTCCGCTGAAGCCACTGCCCAGCAAAATTATGGCTCCCTTTGCCTGAAGTATAGTGTGACACATGCAGGTCCCCAAAGAGCCACCGTGGTCAGGAGCTGGGGACCCTGTTCTGGGGGAGGGAGGCTTAGGTCTGGGTGCTCCCCAGGAAAGGAGTAACCTGATTGCCACAGATGATTGTGGGGAGAAAGGACTAGCAGGAAGCTTCCAGGTCAATCTCTGCCCCAGGTTCAGGAGCTTGGTGCCCTGGGGAGAGATTGTTTAGCTCATCCTGCAATGGCAACCTTGGGTCATCCTGGGCAGGAAGTGGCAGGTGCTGTTATTGTCCCTATTTCATAGATGAAGTCTGGGGCGTGGAGGCGTGAATGATTTCAGGCTGGTAAGACCCAAGGCAAGATCAGAACTCCCGCCCCCCTGAATCACTTCCCCGTTATCTGGGTAAGGCCTTGTTTCCCTGACCTGTCCTTGTAGAGAGCGGTTTTTTACACTTGACCCCCTCCAATGGGGAATGAAATCCGGGGAGGGGAGAAGTGTGCACTGCCCCTGACGGCTCCACTGTCTGGGCACCCTGAGCCCGGGGGCGCGCCCCAAGTTCCCGTGGAGTGTGGGCGCGATCCCAGAGGCCCAAGGGGCACAGCGACGGTCAGACCCCTACAGGACCTCCCACAGGGGCGGCCCCCCGTGCAGGCAGCTCATTTATTTTCCATTTCCTTTCTCCTTCATTATCTCGTTTTCTCCCGGTCCTATCCCTCAGTTGCGTCCCGTTTTCCTATTGGGTAACGTTCCGGCTTCCTCCATCACCAGGCACCACCCACCTTTCAGCCCACAAGCTGAAGCCGAAACAAATTCCTAGCGCAGTCCGTGCCCTGCCACCTCGGAGCCTGCCCGGCTGGGCCATGGAATCCTCTCGGGTCCCCACGTGCTCAGAGGGCAAGCGACCTGCCCAAGGCCACAGGGCCGGGGTGACCGCGCGCCCCTGCCCAGTCCTTCTCTGCAATGGCCCCCAGCTGGGGCCGATCGTTAGCAGGGAGGGAGGAGGCTCACAGGAGGGTTTTGTTTCTGAAGATTCGGGGACCAAGGAAACCAGGGGGAGGGAGGCTGAGGACACGTCATCACGAGAAAGGGGTGGGGGAGGAGAGGCACAAGTGGGGGCTCATAGCTAGTACTGAGAGGGAGCCTCGAGACCATCCTAGACCAAGGTTCTTCCTCCTCTTACAAATGAGGAAACTGAGGCCCAGGGAGGTTAAGTGTGTTGTACTTAGATATCACAAGAAAGGAGCCCATAAGATGGTATTTTATCCTAGGGCGTGGAGTCAGGAAGACCTGAGTTCAAATCCTGCCTTGGACATGAGCTATGTGACTCTGGGCAAGTCACTTAACCCTGTGTGCCTCAGTTTCCTTATCTGCAAAATGAGCTGGAGATGGAAGTGGAAAACCATTCCCGTATCTTTTGCCAAGAAAATCCCCCAAAACGTCACCAAGAGTCGGACAGGGCTGAACAGTACAACTACCTTACTCGTTTTTACAGAAGCGAAAAACAAGGCCCAGAAAAATGGAAGGGCTTATCAGAGGCCACGTGACTGGAGCCCCAAGGTGCACCCGGCCGAGTTCTCCCTACTTCCTGGGGAGCCTCCAAGTGGGCCCCGCCCCGCAACACACCGGGCGTGGCGCCGGCCTAGGAGCCACGTGGGGGTTCCGCGGAAGCCGCGGCCCCGCCCCTACCGCCGTGCCGTCTTCAGATCCACCAATAGGCAACTGCCCCGCCTGCCCCTTCCGCCGTCGCCATGGCGCCTCGGGCGCTTGGGCTGTGATTGGCTACGCTTGGAGGGGTGCGGCCCGGTGGCGCCATGACGTCACTGCCGTGCCACGTAGGCGTTCGACAATTGGCAGGGAGTTGCCCGGCCATGGGCGGGCCTCGGCGCCCGGCCCCTCCCCTTGCACTGCGCGGCCGCCTGCGGCCTGTCACCGGCCGGGGGAGGCCACGGACCAGAGCGTAGCGGGAGGCTGTGGGCGGGGCCGGGCCCAGAGCCGGAGCCGGATCTGGAGGTAAAGCCGGAGCTGGAGCAGGAGCCGCAGCCGGTGAGGAAGGGGCGGGGGCCCGAGGGCCCGCGAAGGGGAGGGGAGCCCCGGCCGAGGCGGGGAGTCCCGGCCGAGGCGGCTCCGGCGCCCGCTGAGCTCCGGCCTCCGGCTCTCCCCTCCCCCAGGGCCCTGCGTGGGCGCCATGAAGGCTCTGATCCTGGTGGGCGGCTATGGCACGCGGCTGCGGCCCCTGACCCTGAGCACGCCCAAGCCGCTGGTGGACTTCTGCAACAAGCCCATCCTGCTGCACCAGGTGGAGGCGCTGGTGAAGAAGGTGAGGCCCCGGCCCCCGGGCGGCACAGCTCGCGGGAGGCGGGGAGCAGCCGGGGCGCCCCAGCTGCGTGCGCTTCCCAGTGTCCCTGTACTGAACGGGGCCCCCAGAGAGAGGTGGGGGCTTGAGCTGGACTTGCCAGGTGTCCCAGTACTGAACGCGGCCCCCAGAGAGAGGTGGGGGCTTGAGCTGGACTTGCCAGGTGTCCCTGTGTTCAAAGGGGCCCCCAGAGAGAGGTGAGGGCTTGAGCTGGACTTGCCAGGTGTCCTTGCATTAAAAGGGGCCCCCAGAGAGAGGTGGGGACTTGAGCTGGACTTGCCAGGTGTCCCTGCGTTCAAAGGGGCCCCCAGAGAGAGGTGGGGACTTGAGCTGGACTTGCCAGGTGTCCCTGCGTTCAAAGGGGCCCCCAGAGAGAGGTGAGGGCTTGAGCTGGACTTGCCAGGTGTCCTTGCATTAAAAGGGGCCCCCAGAGAGGGGTGGGGACTTGAGCTGGACTTGCCAGGTGTCCCTGCGTTCAAAGGGGCCCCCAGAGAGAGGTGGGGACTTGAGCTGGACTTGCCAGGTGTCCCTGCGTTCAAAGGGGCCCCCAGAGAGAGGTGGGGGCTTGAGCTGGACTTGCCAGGTGTCCCTGTGTTCAAAGGGGCCCTCAGAGAGGTGAGGGCTTGAGCTGGACTTGCCAGGTGTCCTTGCATTAAAAGGGGCCCCCAGAGAGAGGTGGGGGCTTGAGCTGGAGCTCTGGCCCAGCCTCGGGATGGGTGGTGTGGGAATATGGCCAGGAGAGGGGAGGGGCTACATCCCTGCTTTCTTCTACAGGCCGCAGTGAATCATGTGATCCTGGCTGTGAGCTACATGTCTGAGATGTTGGAGAAGGAAATGAAGGAGCAGGAGCTCCGGGTGAGGAGAGAGAGAGAGGCAGCCTGGGTGGGTGGGGGTGGGGGGGCTCCCTCCCCCACTGAAAGCCCCATGGTTTTCTCCTAACTGCCTGTGTCTGTGGGACAGTATCCTTCTGGGGGGGGGACCCCAGGGAGGGAGAGCACACTGGGTGCCGGGGCTGAGTTAAGGTCTTTTACAGAAAAGTTTTGGTTTGAAGGGGGTAGAAAGGCCCTGCTCCTGAGCCCCCAAGAGTGGCTGGAGGAAGGGCTGGGAGAAATACAGGATCTGACCCAGTCTGCTCTTACTTTTCAGCTGGGGATTCGAATCTCCTTGTCCCATGAACAGGAGCCTCTGGGAACAGGTCAGTGGAAAGCAGCCCTGGGACAGAGGCAGCCTTTGTGGGGAGGTAGGGAGTGAGGGGTGCAGAGCACAGGCCCTGGGCCGACCCTGAGCATCTGGTGCCCTGTGTCCCTGCAGCGGGGCCCCTGGCACTGGCCAGGGAGCTGCTCACAGAGAATTCGGATCCCTTCTTCGTTCTCAACAGTGACATTATCTGTGACTTCCCCTTTGCTGCGATGGCACAATTCCATAAGCATCATGGGCAGGAGGGGACCATCGTGGTGAGACATCCCCTGCCCGCCCCCCCCACCCACCTCCCCTCCATGGTAAGGAGTGGGTAGTGATGACCTTTGGCCTTGCTGGCAAGTCTGCTTCAGCCCCACCCAGCCTAGCCTAGTGTCAAGATCAGTGCTATAGGTGGTGGCTAGGTGTCGCAGTGAGTAGAGTGCTGGCCCTGGAGTCAGAAGGACCTGAGTTTGGATATGGCCTCAGACATTTAACGCACACAAACAAAAACCTAGCCTTGTGACCTTGGGCAAGTTACTTAACCCCAATTGCCCTCCAAAAAGCAAAAAAAAAAAAAAAATCAGTGCTATAGCCAAAGGACCTGGTTCTCTACTTTGTAACAGTGGCCAAGTCATTTCCCATCTCTAACAACCCAAGGGTTGGATCAGCTGGTCCCCAGGACAGATCCCTTGTGGCCCGAGGGCCTAGGAGGCCTCTAAGCTCAGGTCCTCGGTCAGTTTCCTTCCATCCTCCTGCTGGCCCCTGGCCCAGCCTCCCCCATACGTGTCCTTAGTAGAAACCATCTGCTTCCTGGTCTCATCTCCACTTATAGGGCCCCGGCTCCAGGGAGATGACATTAAGGACACCCAGGGGTGGGATGCCCCGAGAACCTGCTGTCTTAGTGTCGTCCCTCTTCCTTTGTGATTTAGGTGACCAAAGTGGAGGAGCCCTCCAAGTATGGGGTGGTGGTGAGTGAGGCAGACACAGGCCGCATTCACCGATTTGTAGAGAAGCCCCAGGTCTTCGTGTCCAATAAGATCAATGCCGGCATGTACATCTTTAGTCCCAGTGTATTACAGCGAATCCAGGTGGGCTCAGGGGGTGGGAGGATGGTGGGGACAGTAAATGCCAGGCTTGGGGGAAGATAGAGCCTGGAGTTAGTGTCAGGAGCTCGCCTCTGGGCAGCTGGTGAGCATGGAAGGGCTGAGCATCTCTCCACCCCCACAGTTACAGCCCACATCCATTGAGAAGGAAATCTTCCCTGTGATGGCCAAGGAAGGGCAGCTGTATGCCATGGAACTCCCGGGTAAATGGGAGGGCTGGGTCTCGGAGGGCTGGGCCAGGGTTGGAGGGCCTGGGTGGGACTGCCCTGTCAGGCTCCCTGTGCACCCCCCCCAGGCTTCTGGATGGACATCGGGCAGCCCAAGGACTTCCTGACGGGGATGTGCCTCTTCCTGCAGTCGCTGAGGCAGACACAGCCTGAGAGGCTCTACTCTGGCCCAGGCATTGTGGGCAACGTGCTGGTGGTGAGTGGGAGCCCCATCTTTCTTCCTCTTACAAAAGATTCTGACGAACTCCTTCCCCCTTAGGTATAAATGGTCAATAAGGTGGAACTCATGGGCATTCTGATGGTTCTGCCTCCATGATCTCAGTTCTTGATGCTTCTATATTATCCCATTGGGCCAGGGCCTCATTACCTCAACTACTGGCCTCTCTGTTCTCCAAGCCATTGTATGAAACGATCATATGGCTTATGCACAAGTCTGACTTTGCAGTGGCTAAATACAAACTCCTTAGCTCGGCATTCGAGGCTCCCACAATGTGGCTGCAGCCTACCCGTACTAACTTTATTGTAAATTGGCTTTCCCTTCTGGACTCCTAGCTGTTGCCCTCCTCATTTCCTATCTCTGGACATTTGCCCAGGCTGTCCTGGTGCAGAGCTCCACCCGGCAGCACTTAGTCTGGTTCTCTCCTTGGCTCCCCTCGAATTTTTGCCTATTTTCATCACTCTATCCCTAAAGTTGAACACAATGCCTACTAGGCATTTAATAAATGTTTGCTGAATTAATGAAAGGAATGAATCCCTATTGGTAGGTTTCTAGACTTCAGGGAAGTGACTGTGGGGTGAGGAGCCCTTCAGCCATTAAGTCAGGCCTGTGCCTCTTCTCCCCCTAGGATCCCAGCGCCAGGATTGGCCAGAACTGTATCATTGGGCCCAATGTCAGCCTGGGCCCTGGAGTGGTGGTGGAGGATGGCGTGTGTATCAAGCGCTGCACGGTGTTACGAGGTGCCCACATCCGATCTCACTCGTGGCTGGATTCCTGCATTGTGGGCTGGAGCTCCCGTGTGGGCCAGTGGGTGAGTAAGGGATATGATGGGGAATGGGTGAATAGCAGGGCCTGGGGAGGGACAGGCAGCTGATTCCCCCCTCTTTCCCTACCACCCCTAGGTTCGCATGGAGAACGTGACAGTGCTGGGAGAGGACGTCATCGTGGGCGATGAACTCTACCTCAATGGGGCCAGTGTACTGCCCCACAAGTCCATTGGCGAATCAGTGCCTGAGCCTCGAATCATCATGTGAACTGAGGTGCAGAGCCCAGCAGTCCTGGGCAAGGCTCAGGTGTTTCAGTGCCTCCAAGGGGAGGGAGCTGGAGCCCTCTCCCCAGCCCCTTGCCACAAAGGGCAGGGGAAGGCCCCTGTAAATAGCTCTGTTTGTAATGTAAGAGTTTAAACAAAGCTGGAGTTATATTGTTTAAGCATGGCTGTGTGCATTGTGAAGCAGGGGGTCTGTCTGTCTCTGTAGCCAGCCTTCCCCTGCTTTTCTTGGAATTGGGGGCCTTGGAGTTCATCTAATATCTGACAAATTGGGAAACAGGACCAGGCTCTTGTCCCACACCTAGTAAAAAAGGCAGGGCAGGGCTGTATGGAATAATAATTTAATACTCACAGCTGGAACTGTCCATTCTCCACCCCCACCTTTTTATAAAGCCAGTGCTAGGGAGGGGAACCCCTGTCTTCTGCACTGGGAAGAGCAGGGCAGAATTGCTGCCCCCAAGCAGCCTCTCATCCCCCTCCATCTGGTTTCCTCAAGGCAGGCCCAGGCTGGTGAAGGAGCTGTCCAGAAAGGGAGGTTTCTAAAGGGATGAGTGTGCCCATCCTCCCCCCAGCCTTCCCCTGGGCCCCACCCTGAGACAGGCCTAGGATGAGGAAGCTGGCTTCTCATAGTCATCCACCCCAGTGATTGTAGCTTTGCAGAAGAAACAATCTTTGTTGTTCATCAGGTGCTGGTTGATGCAGGCTCTGTGATGGGGAAGGGGATGGATGGGCAGAGAACCAAGTTTCAGTCTCCTAATAGTGCCCAGCAGCCCAGCCCTCCCCCAGGCCAGGTACTCACTTGCAGGATTTGTGGCCACAGGGCCGGAACACAGCAGAGATGGGGTGGGCATAGCAGATGGGGCACAGGTCCTCCTCACTGGTGGGCTGGGGAGAGAAAGGGGAGTCAGGGACCTTCGTGGATATGTGGTTCTTCCCAATGTATTTCCCACGGGGGAAATTATCTTAGCTCTATAGGGACCTCCAAAGGTAAGCATCTCAGTGCATACACATGGGCAGATGCCTTGTTTGCACAGAAACCCAGGCATACCCGCACACAGTGGCTTAGGGACCCAGGAAGACAGGCACGGGTACGGTGTGCACACACTCACCAGAGTGGAGGCAGCTGCCTGCTTGGACTCCTCGCTCAGATGGCCCAACATCTGATCCACTTTAGCTAATTCCTCCCGGCTGATGTAATCAGAGTCTGGGGAGAGTGAAGGGAAACCTTGTCTTGGCTGTACCCCTACTCTGGCTCTGGTGGTGTCTTAACTTTAGGATGGGGGTCCTTACTTCCCTTGCTTAGAAAAGGGGGAGGCTGCTCTCTTGGGGCCCTGCTTTTGGCATGTTGGTGCCCATCCTGTCACCTAGAGAGTCAGAGCTTAGCTCTTCAGCTCTGGCCGGTGCCTGGATGGTGTCGGAGCTGAACCCTTACGTATTTCTCCCAGGCAGTGATTAGATAGCTGAAGAATGACCTGGGCATGGGAATAGTGGCCTCTGGAAAGGGAAGGAGAACCGAATAGCCTCCCAAGGCCCGGGACACACAGACCCTCATTTCTGTAGCCCTTACAATAATCCTGCCTTAGGTAGGTGAAGACATGGAGGTTCTGAAATGTGAACTGATCTGCCCAAGCCCATCCTCTTGTTGGAGCTGGATTCCAAGCCAGATTCTTATTCTTTGCAGCCTTACAAGGGGAAATATGTCCTGAATCCCATACTCACAGCTCTGCAAAGAGAAGTGCTTCCTCTCTGGAGGGGGTGGTGTGGCCCCCGAGGCTGTGGGCTCTGGCTGGCCCAGGAGGTACTGGATGGAGCGGAGCTGGAAGCAAGGGTCCGCTAAGAGCACTTCGGTGGCTCGCTTGGCCCTGGTGAGAGGAGAGACACATGGTCACAGCCCACTCGTGATGCAGACACACCAACCGATGGCTCCTCCCTACCCCAGATCCTGAGATCACCATCTTCTCACTGGAGTTGTTGAGATGAAGGGTTGGTTGCCCTGGGAAGAATGAATGGCAGCCATTCCCTCCCACAATGCAGCCATCCATTCCTGCAGAGGAAGCCGGCAGGGCCATCATGAGGACTTGAGGCTGACCAGGGATAAGCAGCCCCATGGGACAAAGATGAGGATCTGGCCTGAGGCAAAGAGCACTTTCATCAGTTGCTTCCTTTGGTGAAGCCAGAAGAGAAGCCTGGTGGGGCCACACAGGAAGGACTCGGCCCAGGAGCACTGAATCTGGTTCAGCACCAAGCAGCAAACAGCTCCCAGCACTGCTCACCTAAGGGAGCCCAGGCTGCCTTTCCCTCACTCCCTCCGTCTGACACAAAAGACTGATTGTAGAATATCGACTTTAGAGATCTCTGATTCAACAACCTCATCTTAAATTATAGGAGAAAGGAAAGGATTTGCCCAGGGTCACACCAAGGATTAGCACTGGAACCTGGGCCCTGTGACACAAATCCAGTGTTCTTTCCACTGTACCACGCTGGCTGCTTAGGAGGCAGTGCTAGTCTGATCTCTCTTCCAGGGATTTTTTTTAAAAAGCCTGGGGCTTGTTCTTGCCTTTAAGTTTCTAGGAGTCATGACAGAGTCCTCAGGACAGCTTCAAGGTCAGCTTCAGTCATCACTCTCAGACCCACCTTCTACCTTATGGTCCCTCTGTCTCACTCTCTATTTCCCACTCAAGTCATGCTGTGCTTTGCTGACACACAACCCACATGGGAAAGCTTGTACTAGTTAGGGAAAAAACATGCCTTCCCCACTATCATACATGGACTCAGAACCCTGTTCCACAGCAAAACAGAGAGGGGTAGTTAAGCACAGCTGAAACAGACAGAAGGAAAACCAAGGCCTTTGTCACCCAGTACTTCCTGGGGCTTGCTGGAAGGGAGACTGGGAGCTCCTTGAGGGCAGAGGGCTGCCTTTTGCCTCTTTGTATCCCTAGCACTTAGCACTGTGCCTGGCACATAAGTGGGCACTTAATAAATGCTTACTGACTGACTAATAAGAGGGCAGGAAGTAGTGTCAGGGTCAGACATCTAGTTTCCTGGGCAGACCAAATATGGAATATTGTTTTCAATTTTGGAAGTTACACCATAGGAAGGATATTTGCAAGCTGACATGTACCTGGAAGAAGACAACCAGGAGAGTGAGGGGACCACATATTTGAAGGAATTAGAAGTGTTTTAACCTGGAAACGAGAAGACTTGGGGTGGGGAGGGAAAGAGGGCAAGGAGAGAATGTTAGAAACACCTAAGTGCCTTCAAGCATGTGAAAGGCTGGCAGAGAGAGAAGGTTGAGGGGCCTGCATGGCCCCTATGGTCAGACTTGGGAACAGTGGAGCACACAGAGGCAGATTTCATCTTGACATAAAGAAAAACTTCCCATGGGGCAGCTAGGTGGTGCAGTGAATAAAGTACCGGCCCTGGAGTCAGGAGGACCTGAGTTCAAATCCAGCCTCAGACACTTGACAAACTTACTAGCTGTGTGACCTTGGGCAAGTCACTTGACCCCAATTGCCCTACCTCCCCCGATTCAAAAAACAAACAAAAAAAGAAAACTTCCCAAGATAGAATGGGCTGGCTTGAGAAGTAATGAGTTCTCATTAATGGAGATCTTGAAACAAAAAGGGGATCATTACTGTAGAGGGGCTTTCTATTCAGGTCTAGGTTGTATCTTCATTACCCGAGAGGTCCTTTCAAATTCTGAGAATCTATGAAAATGAATGTGTTCCCACAGTGCCAGGAAGCTGGACCCTGGGGTCCTGACTCCAAGGGCTCCTCTTTTCCAACCTAACCTCAATAAGCCCTTCATTCTCTACCTCTGAGCTAAATAAGACCTCACCCTCAGACCCTGAACCCTTCCAAAGTAGGCTAGCAATTTCTCCAAGATTCAGTGGGCAAAGAGTTGAATTGGGGGGGGGGGGGCGGGCGGCGCACACGGAACCTGTGGGTCAGTAGGACAGCCTGATAATATATCAGGACATACCTTTTGATTCCAAATAAGGCAACCACCAAATATCCTTCCTGACCTCCCCAGATAAGTGTTCCTGGGATATACCTACCTCAATCTATATAGTGCATGCCCCCCTACCTTCATTGACACACTGAATTACACATGGAATGAAGCCATGTTTCAGAGGAGAGGCAAGGGAGTGAGAGATAGGTGGCCTGAAGGCATCCTAAGCACATGGAGTCCTGAAGGAGGTGGCCTTCTCACAAACTGGGATTTGCTTCTGGCATTCAGTGTCTCTGGAAGCTCAAGGGCCAGTGGTACCTGGGTTGCTGCCCTTGGCAGTATCATACATGTGGGGAGAGGGGGAAGGAGAAGATGAATCAATACAGCAAAGTCACCAGCAATAAGCTGTGACCTCTAGAATGTCTTTGACTCCTGTCAGCTAGAAATGAGCGACTAGAGGTGGAGGGCAGTGACCAAATCATTCTGAGAGAATTCAGGCAGAGGAAGCCCTGGCTCTAAGAGCCCTTGGAAATGGCCCCTGGCATCCTAGCCTTCCACTGTCCCGGATTCTTTTCTTAGGAAGGACTGACCTCACATCTATCAGAGCAGGGAGAGAGTAAAAGGGAATGAGGGTCTCTCTTTGAACCCCAGGGAAGGCAAGGGTGAGGTGTTCACACGCTTCCCAAGAATCAGTGACACCCAAGCTCTCCAGGGCAAGACACCCAAGCCCTCCACAGCCTCCTGGACAAGGACACTCCGGGGACAGGGGCACTAGTTAACAGTGCAGACCACCCGTAGCTCTGTTAGGTAGTTCTTTGGGGCCCAGCTCTGTCCTCTGGGGCTGTGCAGAACAAGTCTCTTCCACATGACAACAGCCCCTCCCTCCTTCAAATGCTTGAATCTCCTCTCCTCTAGGCTGTCTCCAAGCTGAGTAACTGCTCCTAAGACTGACAGCCTGGTCTAGTGGAAAACATGGCAGATTTGGACTTAGAAGACATGGTGTAAGATCTCAGGCCCACAACTGACTGGCCATCTGGCTTGACCAAAGCATCACCCCTCTGGGCTTCACTCCCCTCCCTTGTTTCCCTAAAATACAGACAATACTCCCACCATCAGGGACTGTTTTGAAGCAGAGAGAATGAAATCATGTACGGAAAGCAATTTCTAAACCCTAATTAAATACTATGGAAATGTTTAATTGTCACCATCCTGGCTGCCCTCCAGACACACTCGGCCAGTGTGGTGCCCAGAAAGGGACACAATACGCTAACGTGCGCTTTGACCCTTTCCTTCTTTCCCCTCTACCATCTCTCTTCCACAAAAAACAGTCAAAGACAAAACCCACTGTCCTAGGAAAGGAGCATGGCGGGCTCAGTCCCAGGGAGCCATGTGGGCGCATGCTGTCCTCTGGCGGTCAGCCGGAAATTGCAAGCCATTCATTAATTCCCTGGGCATCCTCCTCCTCCTCTTCTTCCTTCCCCTCCCCTCCCCTCCCAAAGACCAATCGGAGGGCTGATAGCCCCACCCCCTCACCCTACCCAGCTCCCAGCTGGGCCACCAGTGTAAATACCAACAGACTGAGCAAGACAGAGACAGCCAGAGAAAGCAAGGAGCAGCAACTAAGACCGCAGGGAACTAAGTCCAGGAGTGGGAGCAAGGATCACACCCTGAACCCATCAGCTGGAGAGGGGGCGGCTGGCCAGGAGGTGAGGCCAAGGGGGTCGAGCTGGCACAATGCTGGGGGACGGGATGGGGACTATTCCCTTGTGTGAAGGCTGAGCTCAGCAGCTCCTGGCTGGGGATGGGATGGCACTGTCCAGTGCTGGGTACACTCGGCTGAGGAAGCAGCTGGTGTCCCTTTGATGCCTGGGTTCTCCCCAAGTGATTGCCCTTTCCCAGGCTTTTCTGGGTCTGACAAGCACATCTAAGGTTGCTAGTTCCTTCCTACCCGGGACAGGGAATTTTGTTCCCAACTTGTGGAAGTCTGTGCCTACAGCTTGTTTCCCTTGCCACTTCCAAGGCTGCCAGGAACCCCTTCGAACAACTCCTGGGGTGGGGGTGGGATCCGCTGTCCTGGGGGTTGGCTGCCACCCATCCCCACCCTACCATGGCAGCTCTGATATCGGTCTGTACGCTGTGGCTGTGGCTGGGGAAGCTGCCCCTGCTTGAGGCAGGCACCCACAGTGCCCCGGACAATGTGTCCCACGTCCTCCACCACTGCCCAAAGGTGTGTATCTGTGCGTCAGACCTGCTGAGCTGTTCCAACCGCCACCTCCATGCTGTGCCTGCCCCTCTACCTGCCATGACCACAGTGCTGGACCTTAGCTATAATGTCCTCCCCCACCTCCACCCTGGTTGGCTGGCTGCCTTGCCCCGCCTGCACAGCCTCAGCCTGGCCCACAACCAGCTGAGGAGTTTGAGCAGGGGCACTTTCCACAACGCCAGTGGACTCCGCCGGCTTGACCTGTCCTCCAATGGCTTACACGTTGTGGGCCGCCATGACTTTGAGGGGCTCACGGGGCTGGAGGAGCTGCTGCTCTACAACAACCACATCGGCTTTGTGGACCACAGCGCCTTCCGGGGACTGGGGAGACTCAGCCGGCTCTACTTGAGCTGCAACCGGCTCACCACATTCTCCTTCCACGACCTGCACGGCCTCAGCCCGGGGCAGCTGCGGCTCCTGGACCTCTCCACCAACCGGCTGGCCAGCATCCCCGTGAGTGAGGTGGCTAGCCTTCCTGCTTTCATCAAGAATGGCCTCTACCTGCACAACAACCCCATCCGCTGCGGCTGCAGCCTCTACCACATGCTGCTCCGCTGGAGGCAGCGAGGCTTCAGCTCAGTGTGTGACTATCTCCAGGAACACGTCTGCATCGCCTTTGACGTGCCCTCATCTCGCGTGCGATTCTTCACTCACAGCAAGGTCTTTGAGAACTGCTCGTCGCCGGCCCCCGGCCTGGAGCAGTCAGACGTCCAGCTGGAGGTGCAAGCGGGCCAGCCCCTGCTCATCCACTGCGACGCCAGCGCCCCGGCAGCCCGCTACGCCTGGGTCTCCCCAAGCAACGAGCTCCTGGTGTTCCCGGGCAACAAAGACAATACGATCCGGGTAATGAGCAACGGCAGCCTGGCCATCCGAGAGGCCCAGCCCAGCCACTCGGGCGTCTTCGTGTGCCTGGCGGCCGGGAGCCGCCTGCACCACAACCAGACCCACGAATACAACGTAACGGTGCGCTATGCGGCGCACGGCTCCGAGTCCTTCAACACAGGCCTCACCACACTGCTGGGCTGCGTGGTCAGCCTCATCCTGGTCCTGCTCTATCTCTTCCTCACCCCCTGCTCCTGCTGCTGCCGCTGCTGCCGGCCCACGCCCCTCGTGCCAGCCCAGGAGTGCAGCGCTCAATCGTCCATCCTGAGCTCCACCCCGCCTGGGCGCAAAGCCAGCACCCACAAGCACGTTGTCTTCCTGGAGCCGGTCAAAGAAGGCCAGAATGGCAGGGTGAAACTGGCGGTCAGCGAGGACTTTGACCTGAGGAATCCCAAGATTCTGCAGGCCAAATCGGACTCGGACTCCATCAGCTCCATGTTCTCTGACACGCCCATCATGTCATAGGATGACGGGGCAGGCCTGGCAATCCAGGGCCTCCCGGCGGATGGGCCGCGCCTGGCCTCGGGGGCGCATGTCCATAGTGACCAGGTTTCCTATCTCTAGATCAATACCTCTGCTGCGCCACCTGGCAGCCCTGCCTGCCATCCCATCCCCTCCTATCCATTAAACACAAACTCGTCAGAAACAAGGCCATTAGTAGCTGACAATGGCCTTAATTTCTTGTAGGAACTAGCCCAAAGGAAGGGAGGACGGGAAAGAACATATCATGGCCAGGGGTCCTCTATCTGCCAAAGCAGGGGCACCCCTCGGAGTGGGGAGGCTTTGCGGTTTCCCTGAGCACATGGTTAGATAGACTGGACCCGCACGGGGAGGAACTGTTCCAGGGGCCATTTGGGCTGTTTGAGGGCCAAGCTTCTTGTCCAGTCCAAGCTTCTAGGTCCAGTCCAAGCCCTAGGCTGGGTTTCCAAAAGTCTTCAATCCAACACACAGAATAGTCCCTGCCCCCAAACTCTGGGGGCTGGAGCTGAATTTAAGCAGTTCCCCAGCTGCCTGGATGCCTCCAGGCTCCTAAGGTCAAAACTACCCACAGCATCTACAAAACAAACAAGCAAACAAGCCTTCCTGGCTAAAAAGAAATCCCTCCGGCACACCAGGGGCTGGGGCTCAAGTCTGTAGAGACTCAGGCTGAGCCCCTGACCCAGGGAGAAAATGTCTCTCACAGCCTTGGGCCCCCTGGAAGCTTCAGTACCATTCACCTCCCCTCCAGAAGGGAAATGTTTTCCTCTTAAGAACAGTCTTTCTGCCTTTTGCAGCATCAATACGCAGGCTAGCTCACACTGAAAGAGACATGGGACAGAGAAGTGGAAGGGCCTCTCAGAAAGAATAGAAATAGCTGAATAAGGGAAGCAATGTGAACATTTCTGGGCCCTGACTGCCCAGGAATTTATCTACCAGGAAAGAAAGCCTCTAGACTGATCCAAGTAGGGGCAAGGTTGGATTCCTTGAGGTCCTCCTCAAAGCTGATTTTGCATTAGACTTCCCTCTGCCCCCCTCAGGTCTGTCCTGGAGTGGAGGGGAGGAGAGTTCAGACTCTCAGGGAAGTGAATGACCCCTCCCTTCCTTAGAACTTAGTATGGTCCTCTGAGAACAACACTCCCCAAGAAAAGGAAATCAGGTCGATGTTGCTGAAGATCCTGGCAGCTGATAGAGAATCCCTGAGCTAACACTCCCATTAATGTCCTGCTTGGCGTCTTCCTGCAGCAGTCCTTGGTAGTTGTGCAATTATTTAATAAAGGCCCCAAGGACAGTCACCCATGTAGCCTCTTCATTCGCCAGAAAGTCAACTTGAATTAAAAAGGTCTATTTTTCTAAATTTCTAGTCTGAACATCTTTCCTCCCATCATCTTTGGGGGATGATGGACCCCTCTTTCCTCCTGCCTGTATTTACCTGGTTCAAGGCTCAAGTATCTACTGCCTGAGACAGTAAATCTAGATTTGGGGACTGGTGCCACTGGGAATTCAGAGGCTGCTGTGCCATCCCTGGGGTATCGGCTGAAGGCCTCTATCTTGCCACTTTTGAGGGTTCTGATCACTCTTCATCGAAAGAGCTCTGCCTGACACTGATTTGACTCATTCTGAAACATTCTTTGTAGAAAAGCAATTTATACTTGAGTCCAAATATCAACGGTAAAGTTATGGTCCATATTCTGGTGGAGTCATTTCCTTCCTCCTTGCCCCTGGGGTTCAGTCATAGTCCCTGAAAAGTTCATATACGACACCAACTGGTCAAATCCCTGACCTGAGCACTGGCTGGGACGGTTTTAGAGGCAGAGGCAGCTGATTCTGGAGTCTGCCACTTTTAGTATCCTAGGCAAACCCACTGAATGGCCCTGAACAAGTAATTTACTTTCCCTGGACCTTAATTTTCACATTTGTAATGTGGTGAGATTATCCCCTGTTCCTCAGAATAAAATATGAGAAATTCAGCCTGGGAGGTGTGAAGGGCTAGGTGAATTCATAAGATTGCTACAGATTTTCTAAGGTCTTAAAACTTGCTTTCTTGGGGTTAGCTGGGAGATATTGTGCCCACTGCCAAAGGCTGGGCCTTTTTGTGGTCTGCCACTAATACAACTTAACACTCGAATGCCCTAGGACAACTTAGATCCCCTTTCTGGGCTGTAAGAAAGGCAGGGGTGGCTGAACTTGAAGGTTGTTTCTCGTTCTCATCGTTACACATATCCCTGGTTTGGCCTAGTTTGAGTCTTCCTCTCTCTCACTCTCACTCCCCTGCTCTGAGTAGGGAGGTGGGCCAACCTCTTGGCCTCTGAGGCCTCTGAGCCTGACTGAGGTGGAACAAAATCCTCTCCCCCAATGGATCTGGAGTCTGGAAATCTGGGTTCCAATGCTAGCTCTCCTATTTCATTATCTATGTGGCCACGAGCAGATCCTTTCCCTTTTCTGGGCTTCAAGCCATCTGTAAAATAAGTGGTTGAACTACATGCCCTCAGAGGTCTCTTCCAGCTCTGAGGAGCAGATGATTTTTAGCCCAATCTGCTGTTGTTGTTGTTGCTCAGTCATTTTCAGTCGTGCCTAACTCCCTGTGACCCCACTGGGATTTTCTTGGCAAAGATACTGGAGTGGTTTGCCATTTCCTTCTCCAGATCATTTTATAGATGAAGAAATTGAGGAGAGCAGGGTTAAGTGACTTGCCCAGGGTCACACAGCTAGGCCACACTTGAACTCAGGTTTTTCTGACTCCAGGCCCCATGCTCTATCCACTGTGCCATCTCACTGCCCTTTAGCACAATAAAGTTATTCAAGAAAATCTGAGTGGAAAAGGGAAAGAAAAATAAGACAGAGATGCCTAAAAATGGATAAGTTTACAGAGCACAGCCTTCTGTTCTTCCCGTGTCTACAGTCTGGCCAAAGAAAGGATCAGTTAGTGTGGCCCAAGGGACAGCCTGCCCCCACTGCTATGTCTACTACAGCTTGCCACAAACTCCCCCTTAATATCTCCTCCTCCCTTACCCCAGACCTAGGTCTGTCCACCTAGCCAGAAGGAAAGTAGGTTTTAATAAGCTTAACAGGACACAAATGGGGCAATGATGGCACATTCATCCATCCATCCATCCATATGTATATATGCATTATATTTATGTGTATGTATGTACATATGTGTATGTGTTCTAGATTATTATTAAACAAAGAGTCATGGGATTTAATGCTGCAAGGGACTTTAAATGTCACCTGATCAGAGGATGTTAAAGATATGGAGAATTAGGTAGAGGAAAGGGAAGTGACTTGCTCAAAATCACAGAGATGAAGCCCAGGTCTCCTGGCCTCCAGAGGCAGAGCTCTCTTCTCTAGAACACTTGTCCGGCCCTTATCTCCACCTCCCACTACCCCCCATCCTAGCACCAAGTCGTTTCTGTCTGTCTCTAGTGAGGTCCCATCCAAACAACAGGGATGGTCAGCACTATCTTCCACACAGCTGGAATCCCCTCAGATAAGCTCAGAAAGCCCCTGGAATTGACTCCTGACACATGGTGAAGAAATCCTTCTAGGGAATTCTGCCTTGGAGTTTTCCCTCCCTCCCCTAGATATGTTAAACCATGTCCATGTGAGTGGTCTCTGCTGCCTAAAAGTTCCCAGCTGGAGCATGTAAGCAGCTCTCTTGTGCCTCTCCTAAGACTCTGGGGTGGAGGCCAGAACCCCAGAGAGCAAGAGACACTCAGGCGAAGGAAGGGTGCCAGACAAGGCCACAGAAACCATCCCTCCTGACGGTGAAGGAAGAAAGAGAGCCAAGGGTACCCAGTGGGCAGAGCCCCAGGTGCCCACTGTTGGACCTGAGGCAAGTTGTTTATCTCCTCTGGACATCAGTCTTCCTAACCATGGAGTGGGAGAGATTATTCCATTGTGGGGGAGTGGGAACCTCAGGAGATAAGAAGGGGGGTAGGTAAATCCAGGGGATTACTACAGATTCTCTAAGGGATCAAACCTGGGTTTGGGTTTGGGTTCACCACCAAAGGCCAGGTCCCAGTAAGTGCAGCCTGGTGGGAAGATTGTTCAGCACTAAGGGAAATTTTAGAAACAAAGATGGGAAACATTTTAAAAAGGAAAAATCCAGAGTCTGGCTGCTCCCATACCTGTCTACCTTCTGTCAACTGTCCAGATTAAGGAAGAGTTGACCTATCCATGATACCCAACAGTTTAAGGAAGGCAGCATAAGGAAGGGAAAATATTAGTGAAACACAAAAACACAGAATATATTCCAGAGTGAAAGATGGAATTTTCAGGTTATCTTTGCCAATTCACAGGAACACAGTATTTAAAGCAGAAAGGGACCTGTTCTAGGAAGCTAAATAACTTGTCCAACTTATAATGGTTTTCAGTCATTTTTTTCAGTCATGTGTTTGACTCTTCATGACTCCATTTGGGATTTTCTTGGCAAAGATATTGGAGTAGTTTGCCATTTCCTTCTCTAGCTCATTTTACAGATGAGGAAACTGAGGCAAACAGGGTTAAGTGACTTGGCCAGGGTCACACAGTTCAGAAATGTCTGGGGCCAGATTAGAACTCACAAAGATAATTTTTCCAGACTCCAGGCCCTACACTCTAACCCACTGTGTCACCTAGTCAGAATTTGAACCTAAGTCTCCTTGCCCCAAATCCAGAAGTTCACTGATAGAAGACAACAGAGGGCTGGCAGTGTCACAGGACTAGGAGAAGAGACAGCAAAGTTGGATTTAAAGAGGTGAGAAACAGAAGTCCCTCAGACCTCCACATATTCACACCTTCTAGAAAGAGAGGAAAGGAAGCTGTATTTACTCTTAGTTTAAGGAGAGGTAGGTCTTTAGTACTGGAGGAGGAAATGGCAAGCTACTATAGGCTACTACAGTATCTGCCAAAAAAACCCCAAATGGGGTCACAAAGAGCCTGACATGACTGAAATGACTAAATGAGGCCTTTAGTACATGTAAAAGAATGGATTTTTCCCATTGATATCTGGTAGATTTCTAAGTCCCCACTTATCTAATACTTCCCTTCTCCTAGGAAAAGGAGCCTGGACTCCCTCCTGCCTGTAGGATTCAGAAGAGAGGAAATGAGTTTTCCAGGCCCCTGCTATTGCCAGGGGAACATATTGCCTCCCACTTGAAGCTTTTAAATGTCAGGTGTTACACAAATACCAAGCATTATTAATAATTTAAAAACCACCCAACGAAATATGGTCACAATCAAGCATCCTGGTGGGAGTATGCTGGACTGAGAGCCAGAAAAGCCAGGTTCTAGCTCGATATTTTGCATCTAGCAAACTTAGTGACCTGGGGCAAGTCATATAATCTCTCCACACTCAGTTCTTCAATTCTATTAAAGCCCTGCCTATGCTTCCCAATGGATGTGATCAGATAATATATGTGGAATACCATGAGTTTCTTGGAATTAAGCAGTTCTAAGTGGGTAATTTAAAAGAAAACCATAATAGCAGTTTCATTCTACCTTGGGCTGGGCTGGGAACCAATAGGAACTCAGGCTAGTGCCTCCCACCTTTGGGGAGGTCAGATCAGATACTGCTAAGCCCCTGGGATGATACTTCAAACCCACACTGCTAAAGGACACACGGTCTATGCCAGCTCTCATGCCTTCAAGGCTTCCTAGGTCTCTGCAGCAGAATAGAGTGGCCTTCCTGGCCTTCACCCTGGCCTGTTCACTGACAGGCAGAATTCTGAAAATTTAATGAGGGTCCCTTAGGGATGCAGCAGGCTCTCTGCAGCACTGATAGACAATCCTGTGGCTGCCCAGATCCAAGGTCTGAGTGCCCCAGGCCACAGACTGAGTGCCAAGAGCAGAATCGAGAGGACACCTAGTAGTTCCAGTGAGGGCTAGGAGAGGATTACCCTTCTTTTATAGCTGGTGAAAAGTGGATGTTACCTATTGCACTACCTGGGTAATATTTGTCAGGTGGGCTTTGATGGATATTTCCCTGAAGGTCAGGAGTCAATCTGTGAGTAATTAGTATCTGAGAACAAACAGCAACTGCTCATGGGGAAGTTTAATTGATTCTTTGGGATATCAGATTTTCAAGGTGTGCAAAGGAAGGAAGGGACAAGTATCCCAGGGAAGCAGGAAAGGTCGGCAGTCATGAAAAGCCCATCTCTAGGGGATCATCAGCTGCAGGACAGGGCCAGGCTCAGAAATGACTTAGATGGGCAAAGGGGGAGCACTCAGTCAAATTGTCCTGGCAGTTAGGGACAGATTAGGAACGCTTGGGAGGAAGATTCTCAGACTTTTGAAACTAGAGTCTTTGGCTCTATTTTATCACACTCTTTCCCCTTAAAATACTTTCTGAAAATTTTTGGGAACTAAGAGAAAGAGAGGGCTTATCTTCACCCAAGTTAAGAAATCTGGGGGCCTTGAAGAGCCTAGGGGCCATTATACAGAGAAAGGAACTAAGGCTCAAGGTCACATAGTTCATAAGTAGCAGAGTTGGGATTCAATGGCAACTCTCAACTCCCAGTTCCAGGCTCTTTCTACCATAAAGTAGCATCTGGAATGAAGTGTGAGTCCTGTTCCCCTTCCTATAACTTGGACGGTGTCTAAGTGTCTTCCAACTCTATAGCCCACTGTACAGGGCACTCCTCTCCGTCAGAGAGGCCTGACCAGCTTGACTCAGCCCCTGGTGCTGGTAGGTGGCCCCCTGGAGATAAGACATCCAGTTAGTTGTCTTTCAGGAAGGACTTGCTTGGCTCTGGGAGCTGCCCCTGCCTCTACCTCCTGCTGCCTTTGAAAGGGCATTTCTATCTACTTGGTATTTGACAGTGCTTCTGACACAAAGCCTCCCCTCTCCCCTTAGCCCCTTCAGTGGGAGTCACTAACACCACCGCACTCAGATCCATTGAAGGTCACATATCTCTTCAAAATGTCTTGGTCTAAGGCCTAGATGTCTGTTCTGCAGAATCTGATCACTGGACCTGGAATAAGGCAGGTATCCACAAATGTTTGTTGAGTGAATGAGTGAAAGAATACACAAATGCATGAATGCCCCATCTATAACAAAACCACAGTCTGGGAAGCCATCCAGGCTCTCTCAGCAGAAAGGGAAAGCATAGCTATGCCACTGAGACATGGGACCATGGGAAGATTTCTTATTTAGCCTTAATCACTAAATGGGCGCTGCCTCAGTCCAACTGAGACCTGGTAAAGACCTTAGCTTAAAAAGGTCACTACATCTAGGGCCATCTCCAGTCATCCTGATCTTTATGTGGCCACTGGACCCAGGTGGCTCTGGAGGAGAGAGTGAGGATGGTGACCTTGCATGGCCCTCCCTCACTTCAATTCAATTCACCTCCCTGGTGTCATGGTCCTTTTCAAGAACGAAGGACAAACAATAACAATGGGTCCATGAGAAGAAGAGCCAGGAAGGACCTTTGGGATAACCTGATCTACCCCTCTCATTTTACAGATGAGAAAACTGGCCCACAGAGGGAGGAATGACTTTCCCAAGGTCACAAAGTGAGCCTGTGCCAGTTCTCTGACTCCAAATCCAATGCCCTGAGCAGATGAAAAACACTTGGACACTCCCTTGCCCCCACCACATGTGTGCACACGTGCATGCATACACCCCTACACACACATACCCCTACACATGCACGCACATACACATGGGTGCACAGCCTCCTCCATGCTTGGGGAGTCCCTGGATCATCAGCAACAGAGAACAAATGCACAGCTGGAACAACAAGTAAGCCATAAGCCCGAGGCCCAGGCAGCCTGCAGACCTACTCATCTCTGGACTGATGCTGGCGAATGCCAGCTGGGACCCTGGGGCAGCAGTGGGTTGTAGAGGGAGAGGATGCCAAAGCTGCAGCAGGCACAGAAACCTCAGAATTCGGGGCTAGGATGTCTTAGGCATCATCTAGTCCAACCCCATCATCTTACACCTGGGAAGACTGATTCCCAAAGGGATGAAATGTCCTAATAGTCAATGGCACATGGCTAGTTCCATGAAAAAGTCAGAAGTTGGGGCGGCTAGGTGGTGCAGTGAACAGAGCACCGGCCCTGGAGTCAGGAGGACCTGAGTCCAAATCCGTCCTCAGACACTTAAAACAAAAACTAGCCATGTGACCTTGGGCAAGTCACTTAACCCCAACTGCTCTCAAAAAAAGAAAAAAAGTTAGAAGTCTCTTGACTCCAAATTGAGGGCTCCTGCCTAAAAAAAGAACAGCTAAGATGTATATAGCACTTTAAGGTTTGTAAAGCCATTCCCATATATTATTTCATTTAATCCCCACAAACGCTCAATGAAGTAGGTATTATTATTCTCATGTTACAAATGAGAACACTAAGGCTAAAGATTAAGTGACTTTCCCAGGGTCAAAAAGCTAGAAAATGCCTGAGGCAGGACATGAAACTCCAGTCTTCTGGATCCCCAAGTCTAGCCCCTTCTCTAGGCCCCCTGTGGTTCAGCCCTGCATCTACTGTTCTCCTGCATGGGTCATTAGTGGGCCAGGGATGGGCTGGTTTGGGGTGGGGAGGCATGAGTTTCTCCACACTAGCTCTTTTGTCTGTATCCAACAACATCCCACGTGCTACATGCAAATGAGAGACAGTTCTGGTTCACAGAGCCCAGCCCATGGCCAAAACTAGAGTCACCCAACAGTGCCTGTGGCATTCAGTGTTGCCCATGGAGAGATGCAAACAAACACTGGGAGAGTTCCCCAGGAATGGGAAAGAGAACTGTGGGTCTGGGGCTCTAGGACAGGAGGAGAAAACTCTAGAATTCTGGTGAGGAGGGTGATGGATGGAGAGACAGCCAAATGGACAGGAATAATGAGTCCCATTTCTATGGCACACAACTGCTCACACTAGAAGCTCTGGCCACAGGAGCCCATCCAGGTGAAAGGACCATCTGAGGTCCTTTTAGCCTGACCCTCTCATTTTATAGAAAAGGAAAGTGAGGCACATTGAGGGAAAATGAATTTCTCAAGGTCATAAAATGGATAGACAAAGACAAGACTAGAATTCAAAGCTCTTTTCCTTCTACAACATGCCTAAAGCATCCTCCTCTGACCCTTCCTCCCTAGCAGTGCTTACCACTCAGCACCCCTTCCCCTCTCCTCCCACCCTTAATCTCCAACCCAACTCTGGCCAAAGCCTTGATAAAGGGGCTTCAGACACTGAAACAAGACCATGGGTCAGGAAACAAGCACCCAAAGCCCACATCTCCATAGCCTAGGCAGCTCTTTAGCCAGAAGCCAGAAAAGTAACATATTAACTCCCATTTCTGTAGTGCTTTAAGGTTTGCAAACTGCTTTCCTCACAACATCTCCATGAAGTACACCATTATTGTCCCCATTTTACAAATGAAGAAACTGAGGCTAAGGAGTGAAGTGACAGTGAAAGTTGGAACTCAAACCGAGACCCACTGGCCACCACACTCCAAGGTCAGTCCTCTTTCTATGATACCAGAAGCCCTGGACAGAGTAGCAAAGAAGGGCCCTTTCTAAGTCCCCAGGTGCTGTGTACAGATCCTGGTCAGGAAAGAATGCCCATGTCACCCCAACTCCAACAACTTGGCTTCCTCCTCTCCAGGCTCACCGTGAATGATGTCACCAAATGATGCCACCTTCCTCACATCCCCAAACCTACCTGAACTTCAAACTCCACTTGGGGTACTAACCTTCATACAATTCCTACTGCCAACTTGAGTGGGACTGCCCCAGGGTGAGGGAGTCTCAGCAACAGGATGAGTGATTATGGGTCACCAGAAAGAAAGACTGGGAGAAGCTATCCCTTAGATACAGGCAGGTCTCACTAAAGCCAACCTGGAGGCTGAAGTCGATCTATCTGTGAGTGGGAGGCACAGGAGTGCAGGGGCCATTCTAGGGGAAGTTGCCTTACTTCTTTCGATGTCTTGTTGCCCAAAAAGGAGTTGGGGGTGAGACTGGGGGTGGGTGGGGTGGGGAGACAACCAAGATATGACTCAGGTGCCCTGCCACAGTCTGTCACAATTCCAGATGGACAAACAGATACTAGCTTCAACTACTCCCTTGAAGCTAAAACTGTTCCCTCAACTCCTCCCTTCCATTTGGAATGCCCAGACTTCCACTGGTTCAAGGAGAAAAATTAAGTGCTTCTGCTTTCCTCAAGAGGCAAATATGAAGGAAAGAGAACACTTAGTATTCTGCAGTCAGACTGTCTGGGGCATTGTTCCTTTGAAACAGGAACACAGGAGCTCTGGGTAGGGCTGCCTGGGGGATGGAAGGAGGAACCCCTAAGGGTCAGTACATTCCTCTAGTCTCAGTGACTGAAGCATATCACAGATGGCACCTCTCATCCACTGGGTCCAGTCAATTCAGCTAAGGGGATGGCACGAAAGGGAGACTGAACTTCCTGTAGTCACAGACCCAGGCTTTAAGCATGTCCCATTGAGGAGATGCCCCCCTCAATTGGGGAATTGTTGAACAAGTTGTGGTATGTGATTATGATGGAATACTATTGTGCTATAAGAAATGATGGGCAGGATGCTCTCAGAGAAACCTGGAAAGACTTTTATGAGCTGATGCAAAGTGAAATGTACTGTGTACAAAGTAACAGCGATATTGTAAGATGATCAACGGTGAATGACTTAGCCGTTCTCAGCAACTCTGAAGAACTTATGATGAAAAATGCTCTCCATTCCCAGAGAAAGAGCTGATGGTCTCTGAATATGGATTGAAGCATACTTTTTTTTACTTTATTTTTCTTAAGATTTTTTTTGGTCTATGCTTTCTCTCATAACTGATTAATATGGAAATGTTTTGCATGACTATACATGTATAACCTAGATTGAATTGCTTGCCTTCTCAATGATGGTGGAGGAGGAAAGAAGGGAGAGAATTTGAAACTCAAAGTTTTAAAAATGAAAGTTAAAATTGTTTTTACATGTAAATGGGGAAAAATAGAATACTAATATAAAAAATTTTTAAAAAGATGTCCCATTGCCCTTATCAGTACTTTCATACAAATCACAGAATAGTAACACTAGAAGGGATTTCTGCAGTCATCTTGTCCAACCCATACCTGAAAAGGATTCCTGACATGCCCAAATGGTCACCTAGTCTCCACTAAATACCTCCAAAGTGGGGGAAAGCCTCACTTACTGATTCCACTTTTGGATAGTTTTAAAGTCAGAGCTGTGACACCCAGAACTGAATAGACGACTCCATATGGGGTGTGTGCAGGGCAGAGGAGAGACAGACAAGCACCTTCTCCATCCAGTAAGTGATGCTTCCCTTAATTAAGCCCAATATGGCACCAGGCTTTCTAGCTATCCCATCACATTGCTGACATAGCTGGAAGGTCAAGGGATTTGGAGCTGAAAGGAACTTTAAATGTCACCTGATCACAGGATCTTAGATTTAGCACCAGAAGATCATCTGACCCAACCACTCATTTTAGAGATGAAGAAACTTGGTCACAGAAAAGGGAAGTGACTTGCTCAAAGTCACATAGGCAGTAAGACCAGAGTTGCAGTGCCCTCTCCTTCACATGGTCTCTGTCCAGCTCCAGTGACCTCTTATTTGGGCGCAGGGACAAATTGCTATTCATCTTGAGGAGCTGTGTTCCCTATTCCTGTTACCCTCTCAGGGACTCTACAGAGTCCCTGAAACTGGCTCCTGCCACATGTTGCAGAGGATTTTGCGCCGCCCCCCCCCCCACCCGGGATGCTAAAGCAGCACCCCATGCTGAAGTTTCTGCTGCCTGAAAGCTCCCAACTGGAGATGACTGTACAATCTGTCCCAGTCAGCAAGTCCTTCTGCTTCTCTCCTAAGCAACAGGTGGGGACATCACAGTGCACAGAGCCCTGGCCCTGGAGTCAAGAACACCTGAGTTCAAATCCAGTCTCAGACACTTACTTAGCAGTGTGACCCTGGGCAAGGTACTTCTATCTGCCTCAGTTTCCTCATCTGTAAAATGGGAATCATAATAGCACCTACCTCCTGGGCTGCTGTGAGGATCAAATGAGATAATGCTTGCAAAGCACTTAGTACAGTACCTAGAACATAGGAGGCATCTGACAAATCCTTGCTTCCTTCTTTTTTTTACTAAACTCCCCATGCTTTTTTTTCCCCATAAAACTAATTATACTTCCCCCAACTCTCTGTATTTGTGAAGCTGATTTTTTGAACCTAAACATAGGAACTTACATTTATCCCTACTGAATTTTATCAGATTTAGTCCAAGGCTCTAGACCTTCAAGATCTTTTTGGATTCTGACTCTGTCATCCTGTATGTAGCACTCTCACTCTCTCTCTCTCTCTCTCTCTCTCTCTCTCTCTCTCTCTCTCTCTCTCTCTCTTTCTCTCTCCTCACTTCATATTACCTTGAAAATCTGAAAAGCATGTCATTTAAGTCTTTATTCAAGCCACTGATAAAAATGTTTATAGCTGAAGGTCTAGCACAGATTCCTAGGCCTGTGGTTCCCACTGGAGTATTCCTGCTAAGTTGACAGTAAAGTCTTAAGTTATTCAAACAGTTCTACATTTATATAATTGTATTCCTTTCTAGTCCACATAGTTTCATATTTTCCACAAAAATATTGGGAGATCTACATTATCAAATCCTCTGTTAAAAGATAGGTAAACTCTATTGACAGCATTCCCGTGATTTATCAGTTTAATAACCCATCATAAAAGGAAATAAGATTAGTCTGGCATGATAAATGCTTCCTAATGCCATGCTAACTCTTAAGCCCTACTTCCTCTGCTACAGTTTCATTATCTTCATCATCATCATCATCACATTTATATAGCACTTATTATGTGCTATTAATAATCCATTTAATAATGCACCTATTAAACCATTCTTGAATTTTCCCAGGAAGACAAGTTCACTAGCCTATATATTTTTCAGATCCTATAATCTTCCCTTCTTTGAAAATCACACATTTGTCCTTCAGTCCTGCAGGAACTCTTGTGTTTTCTGTGGCCTTTCATAGATCAGTGACAATAGCTTGAAAATCACATCTGCTACTGCTTTGTGTACCTGAGGATGTCATTCATCTGTGCCAGGTGACTTAAATTCATTAAGGGCAGCTAGGTGGTCTTTTAATATCTTACTTTTGCAGGTTATTCTGTCATTTCCAATACAAACACTACTCCTCCTTGAGAGGAAAGACAGAAGTGTAATAAGAATTAAGCAGCTCTAAATTCTTTCTGTTTTGGGTATTGCTGTCCCATCTACCCTCAGCAGGGATCCTGGGCCATTTCTCCTGCAGCCCTTTTCATTCCCTTAGAGGGATGAAAGGTAGAGTTTTGCTGGGCTAACCTTCCCTCAGCATGCTCAGCCCACTGGCACTGGAGGATATTTCATAGGACTCTACAATACTGTTCCATTCATCTCATTACCTGCTTTTGATTCTATTTTCTGTATATGGTCTTTTTGTTTTGGTTTGGTTTTATATCTAAATGAGAAGTAAATTTCCTATATATTTACATGGGTTTCCACAGACAACTCTCTTTTCAGGGACAATTTCCTCCTCAGAATTCCAAATTTTCTTCTTGAGAGTTTCCCATCCCTTCAGGCCTCCCTTCCCCCATAGAATTTTAGTCTGAGATCCTATTGAGTCTTCCTATAAACCCTCTAAAATCTGCTCTCCCCAAATCCACAATTCATATCAGACTATGCCCAGCTTTCTTCTTCACTACCTTAAACTCTAGGAGGAAGAGGCTACTTCCTCCACTTTCCACTTCCCACAAAACTCTTCATCATTTCCACCTCAGTTCCTGCCTTTTAGTGAGAATGTGAGAATCAGGTCCAGTACACTCTGCACATTTTGAAAGACAAAATTAATCATTAAGGAAAGTATCTGCTTTTGGCAGAGAAAAAGACCAAGCAGATGTCTGGATAACTGAAGTCTCCTAAGATTGCTTCTGTGCCAGGCTTATGATCTGTTTCTCAAACCCCTCATCTACTTCCTCTTTCTGTCCAAATGGCTTGTGGTACACTGATGACAAAATCACTTCATCCACTTTCCACTACTTTTCCCCCAAAAGCTTTCCACTATTCTTAAACTTCCCCCATGCCCCCCATTCACATGGGTATATTTTCTTGATATACAATGACACCTACCCCCACCCTGCTTCTTCTGACTAAGGTATACCCACCCATTCGGAGTCTGTTTCAGTCCTAAGGTTCATTCCACCACATCTCAATGATATCTAGAAAGTCAAACTGCCCTCTACACTAGGAGTTCCAGCTGCTCTGGCCTGTTGCCTATAATTCTGGCATTCATGTGTAGATGTTTGAGGCCATGGGTTTTGCTCCAGGCTACTTTCTTAAATGCTGCCCTGCAGGAACCTCTAGGTGCCCCAACTATTGCTCTTCTTCCTTCACTGCAGCTGCTTACTCCGTGTCTAGGTAGATGGACAGAGGCCACCCTCTACTTCTGCTACTGTCACTATCCTAGTTCAAACCTTTATCACTTCACAATTTCCAGTTTAAAGTCCTTTTGATCAGATTTCCAAGGGTAGGTGCACTCCATCCCTGATAAGGAGTCTGTCATCCCTATGTTTTAAGCTGTGGTCCTTCCGGAAGACCAAATCACATTATCAGATACCACCTTCCTAGCCAGCTATTTCCTCCTCAAGCCAGTTTTTCTTTTATATTCCATGTCTTCCAAAGGCAATAATGAAAAAAACACATGTGCCCCTATGGTATTTAGTTTCTTGCTCAAGAATTCAAAATCTTTGGCAATACTTTGTAGGTTCCTTCTGGCAGTATCATTTGTGCCCACATGAATCACCAAAAATGGGCAACAGTTATATGTTCTGATGAGACTTAAGAGGTTCTGGACACATGCCCCAGGAAGATGACAGACCTCTGATATTGTTTTTATCAGGTAGACAAACAGCTGTTTCAGTTCCCTTGAATGGCCAGACAAGTTTCCACATAAAGCCCAACTTCTCTATGTCTGGGTGTGTTCTATCAGCATCACCGTCACGTCTTGCCAATTATTTCTTTCGTCCAAATATCATCCATATCTGCCTTGCTCCTTTCATCATTCTAGTTCACACTCTGATCACCTTTGCCTAAATTACAGTGATACCCTTCTAACTACTGCTCAGTCTCTTCCTCACCCCATCCTTCACATGCTCCCTTAGTAAGCTCTTTAATGTACCATTCTCATCAGTTATTTTTCTAATTAAAAAAAGAAAACCTTCTCCATTGGCACCCACTGCACACGGAATAGAGTACCACTTCCTGATCTGGCACTCCAAGGTCTTCAAATCTGACTCTACACACTATTTCCCACCATTGTCTTATACTGTCCCATGTCACATACTCCACAGTTAGCTCAACAACCCTATCAGAAGGCGCTTGGTGTGGTGGACAGAGTATCAGCTCTGTTGTCAACAGAATGGGGTTCAGATTCAGTCTTGGACTCTCAATATCCATGGGAATTTGGGCAGGACACTAAACCTCTCCAGGTCTCTGTTTCCTCATCTATAAAGGGAGGGGGTTGGACAAGATCACCTCTGATGCCTCTTTCAGCTTTACATTCATATTTCTGATCTATAATCTTTGTGCAGCACAGCACTAGTCCTTAGGGATACAAACTCAAAAATGAAGCAACCTCTGCAATCAAGAAACTTATATTCTTCTACCAGAGGGAGACAACAAACACAGATAAATAAACTCAAGGTACTTTGAGAAGGGAGAAAGCATTAACAATTGGGAAAGTCATGGAAGGCTTTGGGGAGAAGGCAACATCTGAACTAGGTGCTTGAAGATAAAGATTCTGAGAGGCAGAAAGGAAGAGCCCATTTTAGATACAGAGGAAAGCTAGTGCAGACACATGGAGGTGGGAGATGGGAGACTGAGGGTGAAGAATAGCCAGTCGTCTGGTTTGGCTGGAACACAGTGTTTGTGAAGGAGAGGGATGTGAGATAAGGCCAAAAGGTAGCTTGGAGCCAGATTGTAGAAGGTCATTTAAATAATGTCAGCCCAAGAATACTGTGTTGTCTCCTAGAAGGAACAGGAAAGCCCTTTGTGAGCAGGGGAGTGACATAATCAATCTTGTGTTTTAGGAAGATTATTTTAGTAGCAGAACAGAGGATTGATTGGAAAGAGGAGAAACTGGAAATAGGGAGGCCAATTAGGATGTTGCTTCAATAATCCTGGGGAAAGGTGATAGAATCAAACCTGAACTGCGATGATATCAGTATTCATAGGGAGCAGAGAAGTTACGGATTTGGAAACTGATTGAATGAGGGAGGTGAGGGAAAGGAAAGAAAAGAAAGGAAAATGCTTCCATACCTGGGTCAAAGATAGTACTCAGATAAATGCTGTCAAATCTCTTGCTTCCCCATTCTACTGATGCCTAAACCTTGTCTGGATAACTCCGCTCCCACCACCTGTAAAACCTCCTAAAAAGAGTTCAGCTTAACTCTTCACACAAGAAAAACCAAGTGGATGAAGAATATCTATTGTCCAGTCTATGATATGCAGTTCAAAAGATTATAAATGTAGATCTGGAAGGGGCTCAGATGTCTCTGAGTCAAGGTACAAAGACAGCTCATAGAACTAATCCATAAGCGCACATATTTTGAGCAGATATATCAAATGAATAATAAAATAAGCAGAGAATTGAACAAGAAAAGAAGAGTGAGTAGGATTGTCTTTGGCAAACTGTATAATGCTTTTAAGGATTCACAGCTTCTCCCTGAAACAAAGGCCAATTTTTTAAACATCAGTATGGTTCTGAGGATCGTGACTGGTTGCAAGTCATGGAATACCAGTCTCCAAAGAATTAAAACTACAGGTCACACAAAAGATAAAAGAGAAGCACACCACAGATGTGAGCATGCTGCAAAATGCTCCCAACCAAGAATTGTGCTAGGCGTAATCAAAGAAAGGTCTGCCTGGACAAGGAGGTGGGCTGATCAGCTAGCAAAAATGGGAGATCATCATGGGTGTCTACTCAGTATCAGAAGATCTTTGCCCAATAGGGCAAAATCAGAAATAAATGGTGGAAGTCATAAAGATGTGAACTTAGCCTTAATGTCAGGAAAAAAATTCCTAACAGTGAGAGCTGTACAAAAGGGCTTGCTCAAGAGCTGGTGAGTTCCCTCTCCATGGAGGTCTTCGAGCAGAGGCTAGATAACCATTTGTCAGCTATGTTATATCAGAGATGCCTTTTTGCATGGGCTGGACTACATGGCTGCCAAGGCTCCTTCGGCTTTCAAATTCTGTGGTTTTGTGATTGACAAGAAAGTCCTCTGCATGTAGAGGATTTACAGGAGGTAAGCTTCGTATAAGGTGCAAAGGCATGGAAAAGAAAGTATTTCCCCCATTATAATGTAAAGCTCTTGAGAGGCCAGCCTTTCTTGTATCTATCTGTGTATCTCCCAATGTTTGGCACAGGGAATTATACACAGTAGGGCCTTAATTAATGTTTAATTGAAGCCTTAGGTTATTTCTCTGGATGTCTAGCCTAATCTCCCATGCCAAAATATAATTACTCTCTGATATGAAGGACCTCCTATCTACCCTTGCCACGAGTAACTCCCCAACCCATGGGTTTCCAAATGGTCTCACTTTCCACACAATAGCTGCTACCCACTCCATCCCCAGTCCCAGTCAGAAATCTCTTTCTCTGGTGACTTGAAGTTGACCAAACACAAACTGATGACCTAAAATAAATAGAGATCTAAGGAGCCAGAGAGCCTGGAGACCGGCATGAAAACACAGGTTCAAAATTCATCTTGGAAGGTAAGTAGTCACAAAGGCTGCTGCTCAACAGAATGAGAAGCAAATCATGTAATATACTCACCCCTCCATATCACTGTCCACTAGGAGACGGACTAGAATCCCAGTTACAGCAACAAGAATTGGATAGTGGTCTACACTCTCCAAACCTGGGGAGGATATCTCAGTTAGTCTTCATCTCAACTCTTCCACTCGTCAGCCCAAATGTCAGGGTATGATTTCAGTGACCTCAGGAATATTCCTAAACTCTGGGAGGGAATCCTTTTTACTAAATAGCAAATACTCTAATCCCTAATTCCCCAAATATTTCCTCAGTAATCCCCTAAGTGTCCACATAGGGAAGACAGACATATTTGGAATAAAATGTAGATAGCACCAAACCTTCCTCTACCACCCCAACTCCAGGTGCTCAGGATAGAGTGAAGGATGTGGAAGAATATGTGTTTCTACTAGCCCCTGCAGTGCGGGGGAGCAAGAAACTGGAGCTCTGAATGGGAGCTGGGCAGAGATGAGATGTCTAGGCAAATGTTTCTGAGAGGGGACTTGAGGTTTTATTTTAGGTTAAAGAAAAGACTAGAGGGAGACTCACCTGGCAGCCGGAGATTAACTACTCGGTCAAACAAGTTTCTCTCTGCTGTCACACGGTTCAGGACCTGGTTCAGTAACTGAAGGGGAAAGAGGAGGTGGGGTTTGAGGGGAAGCTCTTAACAAGCCCCTCAGGTAGGCAGTGTTAGTACTGTTATCACTATTTTCCAGGTGAGGAAGCTGAGGCTTGATAGACTTGGGGATCTTACTCAAACCCAGACCTTCTGGCTCTGAGTGTAGGGCCCTTTCCACTGTAAGACCCTGACTTGATATAGTAAATAAGTAGGAACATATGAGTAGAACATCAAAAGTCTGCCAGCAATGAGGAAGCTTCCTATTTGCTTGAAAGCAAGACTGAGTGAACTCAGTTCAGAATGCCCAAATGTGTCAATCCTAAAGATGCACCAGGAAAAGAGGGTGGCAATAGGTAGGTGAGAGTCACCATTCTCTTACCAGGTCAAGGCAGAAGCTGCATAGAGGCAAAGGCTATCGGCCTAAGGAATCATAGGGACAAGCCAGACTTAGGTCCTTTAGCTAGAAAAGCTGAGCAGTTCTGGGCACCATCCAGCCTGGGCTGAGCATACCTTGGATTACCTGCCACCCTAACATAGAATTTGCAATAAAAGTGTCTCAACCTATCAAATAATGTGGTTAATCTTGGGTTGTCCTGTACTATGATGGACAAGGCTGATGGGGGAGGAGATACTCTTCATAGAGAAACTGGGTCACCCTCACATGTGAATGATGAAGGAACCCCATTAGAAGAAATGGCTATTCAAAAGACTGAAAACACAAAGACCATAGACCCCAGGGAGAGGAAGCAAGCCCCAAAGTGACTACTAAGGGGACAAGTCAGCAACAAGAAACCAATCAATCAACCAACGTGTGTTTTTTGAGCACCTGCTACAAAGCACTGGGCTAGGTGCTAAGGATACAAGGATAAAAATTAAAAGGACCTGATCCCAAGAAGTCTACATTCTACTAGAGAGTCAACACGTATAGATATGTTTTGGGGTGCTTTTGTGGGGGGGGGATTGGTTTGAAGACAATTGAGGCTGAGTGACTTGCCCAGGGTCACACAGCTAATAAGTATCTGAGGCAAGATTTGAACTCAGGTCCTCCTGACTCCAGGCTGGTGCTCTGTCTACCGTACCACACAGCTACCTACACATATGTGCTGATTATGTTAAACAGACAGAAGGTGATGGGGGTAGAGCACTAGCAGTTGGGGATCAGTAAAAACTGTGTCAAAGTGGTACCTGATCTGTATTAAAGGAAATGAGACATTTAAGAAATGGAGAGAAGGAGATACATTCCAGACATAGGGAGGGAGGAAGCTAATGCAAAGGCATGGAAATGGGACACAATGAGTTGTATATGAGCAAGAGAAAGATAAGCTTAACAGGACTACAGAATCCATGAAGGGTAACGAACCTGGGAAGATTGGCTGTGAAGGGAGAGTCTGTATTTACTCCTAGAAGTAATAAAGAACCATTGAGGAGCGGCTAGGTGGCACAGTGAATAGAGCACTGGCCCTGGAGTCAGGAGGACCTGAGTTCAAATCCGGCCTCAGATATTTAACACAAAACTAGCCGTGAGACCTTGGGCACGTCACTTGACCCCAACTGCCTTACCTTACCCCTCCAAAAAGCAAAAAAAAAAAAAAAAAAAAAAGAACCATTGGGATTTATTGAGCAGAGAAGTCATGTGCTCAGATCTGTGCTTTGGGAAGTAACTGACACCTGTGCAGGGGATGCCTGGAAGTGGGGAGAGACTTGTGGTGAGAAGATCAAGGAGGAAATTCTTGCAATAGTCCAGCTGATAAGGGCTTGAACTAAAGTAGTGACTATGAGGATGAAGAGAACAGATACGAAAGATGTGGTGGAAGTAGAAATAACAAGATGTAGCAACTGACTGGATGTGCGGAATGAGTGAGAGTGAGAAGGCAAAGACAATCCCAAGGTCGTGAGCCTGGGTGACTGGAAAGATGGGAGTAGAAACAGGGAAGAGGAGTAAGTGCTGAGGGAAAGACAGCATGGTCTGCTTAGGACATTGCTACAGGAGAGCCAGTTTGAAAAATCCAATAGGCAGTTAGTGATAGACTGGAACTCAGGAGAGACACTGGAGAGCTGGGCATAAAGCTAGTCAGTCAATATGTATTTATAAAATGCCAAGTCTATGCCAGGCACCATGCTGAGCAGAGGTGATAACTGAGTCCACGGATGGCCAATGGTAGAGCCTACAGGGACGTCCTCACCCCACCCCACCCCCAAAGTTAGGCAGTGAGCTGTACACTTAGAAGAAGCTGTAAGGAAAACAGGAGAAGCAGGAAAGAGCAGTGTCACAAAAATACAAAGAGAGAGGATCTGGGAGAAGACGGAGCTCGACATCAGCAACAGCGGCAGAGAGGTCACAAAGGTGAGAAAAGGCCATCAGTTGTGACCACTAAAAGATCACTGATCACTTTGGACAGAGCTGTTTCCATTGAAGTCAGAAGTCAGATTCTAGTTGAAAAGCAAATGAAAGAAAGAGTCAAAGCAATGAGCACAGATAGCTTTTTTCGAGAAGTTTGGCTATAGGAATAAGAGACTCAGGACAATAGCTAGAGGGAGGGAAAGTCCTAGAGAGACAGGCATGTTTGTGCGCATTAGGGAAGGAACCACTAGAGAGTGAGAGATCACAGACAGGGGTGGACAGGATGGGGAGATGAGGAAAGGCATGACTGTGGGAAAAGAAGAGCCAGACAGACTACAGCTAAACTAATAATGAACTCGGGCAACAACGTCCAGACTCATTTGAGCTATCATCCTGGCAATGGAGCCTCACCACACGGAAGACATATGTAAGAGGATGCAAATCAAAATAAACATTCTTGTGGGACATCCTACAGGAATGATTGAGTGAAATCTGGGAAGGAGCAAAGCCAGCAGACATTATGGAGATGGGAGGAAATTTAATGTTCCTCAAAATATGTCTAGGCTGTGAGCAGGCTTTGTACCTAGAGCAAGTCCAAGCCCTCATACCTGGATAAGGGATGGCTGGAGCTACGGAGGCTCATGAATATACACTTCAATAAATCCATGTTTGCTCTATATTCACCACCTCAAAACAGTCATACTAGGGGGGTAGAATCAGAAACTTAAAGCCACAGTCCACCGAGGAAGCCTGTGCAGAGGTAAAAGCATTCGCTCTAGAGTCAGAGAACCCTGGTTCAAATCCTGCCTCTAATGAGGATTGCCTCTATGATCCTGGGAAAGTCACTCAATGTTTCCTCATTTACAAAATAAGTGGGTTAGATCAGATGGCTCTTGAGGTATCTTCCCACTCTGAATCTATGATCCTCTGACCCTTTTTCCTCAGAACAAAAACACCTAATCTGAATTAGATGAGGTGGTAGTGAGTAGTAGAAAGAGCCCTGAGTTTAGAGTCAGGGGGCCTGGCTGGAGCCTTGCCTCTGCTACCTACTCAATATGGGGCCTCTCTTTCTAAGCTTCAGGATCTATATCTGTGAAATGAGGTGACTGTGTTAGATGAGCTCTAATAACCTTGTAGTTAACTCCTTAGTATTTATTTCTCTTTGCAGTTATTCTGTGTGTATGTGTATTTTTCTATCTACAACTATCTATATATGTACATACACACACACAGATACTGGCCTCTCCATTAGAATACAATTTTGTATGAGTAGGAATCATTTCATTTATTGTATTAGTATCTCAGGTGCCTAGATTAGTTCCTGGAATATAGTAGGTACTTCATAAATACTTGTTTACTTATTGATTTCTAAGGACTTTGGTCATTTCCAGTTGAATACTGAATAATCTTATGTGGGTGGGTGCTAAAGCCAGGGGAGCCAGGGACAGTCGAAGAAGCTGTGGAAGAAGAGGATCTTTGAGCTGAGGAAGGCAAGAAGGCTCTGAGACCAAGAAAGTTAGAGAATTTGCAGCCTTGGCCCAGGGCTCAGAAATGAGCAAGCTTCCCAGGACCAAAGGACAAAATTCCTCTAGACTGGCTCCAAGGAGTTCTATCCCAGGAAGTTGCTTTGGCAAACATCCCAGGCTGGATCTAATAATATACTGCTCCTCAGCTAAACTATTCCCCTGAGCCTGACACAGAGAGACCAGTGAACTGCCGAGAGCTATGTCTCTACTGTGTATCCTCTACAGGCTTGGAGATGTCTGGGTCTACCAAGAGGAGGGATGGCAGTGGGCAGCAGTAGAAAGACAACTGGACTTGGAGTATAAAGAATTGGGTTTGAATGTAGACTGTCACTGACTGAATAGTCCTGGGACTGTCATCTAATCTCTGGAAGCCCCATGCTTGCACTACTTACCTCACAGAACTATTATAAGGAAAATGCTTTGTAAACCTTGTTTAGAAATGTGATCTTGTGTTGTTATTACACTCAGCTCCCTTTGCACTGCCCCCAAGTGCAGAGCCAAGAGCTGCTATAGCCTCAACCAAACCTTGGTGAAAAGAAATGGGAGTTCCTAATAATCTATGCCAACCCTTGCTAGGGCTGCTGTCCTGGGGGTCCCAAGGAGATAGACAAACTCAGAGAAGAAGCTTCAAGGCCCCGAGTGAGAACGCTCAGGGTACACCCTTTCCCAACAAGAATAGAGACAACCTGGTCCTACCCTGCCACCAACCTGTGCCAGTCGCCGGAGCAGCAGCTCAGAAGAGGGCCGATTCCAGTCCAGGAAGATCTCAGGGGCCAGGGTGACAGTCATCTCCAGCACCCGGAGCAGGCTTACTGACAGGTCAAAGCAGGTGGCGCACACCTTCAGCTGACGACTGTCCACAAAGTTTCTTTCCAGGCGCTCGGCTGCTTGTTGAATCTGAATTACCCCACCCCACCCGGACCAAGGGCAGGATCAGCAGTGCCAGCTCCCCTGGCTTGGGGGCATATAGATGTCCCCCAAATCTAAGTCCTCTTTTTGGCCTCTTCCCCTTCCCCGACAACATTCCCAAGGACTCCACTGGAGGTCTTCTCGGCCTGCTCCTGTAGCTAGCCTGCCTCCCGGCTGTAGGATCAGGGATGGGGCTTTAACAGGATCCCAGGACCTAAAGCTGGAAAGACTTTAAATACCTAGTGCAACCTCCGCATTTTACATCTGGGAGGGGGGAAGTGCTTTATCCAAGGTCACACAGCATACAAACGGTCAGGATTCAAACTCAGGCCCTCTGAGCCCAGACACTATGCTTCTGCCATTCCTGTTTCTATGTTAGCTCACCTCCTGGATCATGCCAATGAACTCCGAGAAGGCCCAGTTGAGCTGGTTGAGGACACTGTTGAGGAAGCTAGGGGCCATGTCACGGTCACTCCGTAGCAGGTCAGCCATGTGGCCCTGAAGTAAGGTAGAGGGGCAGGGCTCTGCAAGTAGAAAGAAGGCGTGTAGATCAGAGGGGGCCCAGAGGGATCCTCCCCGACACTGCAGGCACACACCCAATTCTTCCCAAAGAGGCTTCAGTGACATTGCCTGTTAGCCCAACACAATCATTTGGCTTTCAAAGAGAAGCCGGGGGCCATCTTGCCCCACTGCCAGACATGGGGCACTTCTCTGCAAGGCCAGTTCCTAGGAGACTGGATACAAGTGGTCTGAATTTCTTAATTTATGCCAAAGTTCAGGCCTGAGGTTTGGCCCTGATCCGGCTGTTTTCATTTTTTCCATCTGCCTCTTCTACTACCATATCTGGCCAACTAAACTGGACAGAACAGGATTATAGATTTAGCACTACAAGAGGTCACAGCACCCAGAAGAGGGAAGCCAACAGTGTCAAATGAGATCATAGACTGAGCCAGAAAGGACCTCAGTGATCACTGAGTCCAATCTTCTCATTTTATAGATGGGGACATTGAGGCGCAGAGGTTAAGTAACCTGTCCAGGGTCACACAGTCAGTGAGTGTCTGGGGCAAGATCTGAACCCAGATCTTCCTGACTCTCAAGTCTAGCACACTGTCCACTATACTGGGATGCCTCTGGCTATCCCAGGCAGAGCAGGATTTCCCTGGAGCCCAGGGAATAGCTGCTTCTGCCATTCACTCTAACGTACTTAGTAGTCCTGCCACAGAACAGGGGCCCACCTGTACCAGGCCCCGGGCCGAGGATCAAACAAAAGGCAGTTCCTTTTCCTCTAGGTACTTATGGTTCCTCCTCCTGGGTCTTGCGGAACAGTTTTACCACCAAAGGCCAATGGGTCGCAGGCTGGGCAGAGAGATCCTTCTCTAGCCACTCTTCCCTGGCAGTTAACACCAGTTCTGCTGCTTCTCTCTGATCCTCTCCCCTGCCCTTCTTCTCTCCCCTCCTCCTTCTCTTCTCCCCTCTCCCCTCCCCATCTTCTTTCCTTTCCCCTCCCTTCTCCCCTCCCCTTCCTTTCTCTCCCCACTCTCCTTTTCTCTCCCTCTTGCTATCCTGGCTCTTGCAGCACCTCCCACATCTTGTTCCAGGCATGCATTTGGCTCCAGGCCTGACAAGAAACTATCTTCTCAGCACAACTTCTCTGCTCTGTTTCTGACCTTGAAAAACTCTCCTTCAGTCCTGCCCTGTCACACCTCATTCATCATTCTCAGAGAAGCCCTGCCTTCTTCAGCACTCTCACAGATTCTCCACTTCCTCAGTCCTGCCATTTTAAAAGGCCTGTCCCAGTGCTAACTCTACGTGCTCCATAGAGGCTCTGCCAGACCCCAACCCCTCAGTTATAACTGATAGATTTTAGTTCTCCAACCCCAGGACTAGAACAAGCTACCCCAGGTCCCCAGTCCTAAGATCATAACCAGGCTTCCCAGTCCACCTGATCCCATCCTTAGAATGGGCTGATTTCAACTGCAGAGTCCCAAGGATTATAAAGAGAGCCAGGCCAATTTTCCTGCTTCAGTGCTAGAATGGAGCTATCCCAGGCTTCCAGCTTCAGGGCCCTGCTGGAGCTATTCTCAGTGCTATAAAAAGGTTATTACAGCCTAGCCCTACAAATCCAGCACTATAAAAGTGCTGGCCTTGTTCTCCAAGATCATAATAGCATTCTCTTGTATGGCCATACTACACTAAAGTTAGCCCTACCCTTTCTAATCATTATAAGGGCAGAGTTGCTTTTTTTCCTCCTGTTCTTCAGTATTAGTACTAGAAAAAGTAGGCTGGGAGTACACCTGTCATGGCACCAGGGTTAGGGGAGGAGTTTTCCTATATTCTCACACTAAACTTCTGAGAGAACCCATGATTCTAAAAAGCTGATACATATGTCCTTAAAGCAATTCCCACTAATTAAAGCCTGTGCTGTGTTCCATGCTCACTCTAATTCCAAACCAACCTGGCTCTCCATTCTCTTCTCAACACTCCCTGATGTCCATGATTTCTACCTCTGGCTATCCCAGCAGGTAGCTGCAGCCAAGGTGGTGGGAAGCAGCCACTGTCTGGCTGAGGACAAAGATGGCACCTGGGCCTGATGGTCACACACCCCCTGACGGTGACGTCTGTAATTGGAGCTCTTGGTACCCTCTGTTCTGAGTGGCAACAATGGGAGAACCAGATAGCCTCTCTCCCCAGCCCTTCCCACTGAAAATCAATAGCTCCTGCTGTAGCAGGCTCCCGGCCCAGCATGCAGCTCACATTGCACCCTGGGGATGGACTGGAGGCAGCAAGGCTCAGGCAGAGGGACTCAGGGATGGAGAGCTAATACATCCCTGCTGCTGGTGTGCTAGATGACCTGGGACAAGTCATTTAACTTCCCTCTCCCTCAGCATCCATGACTGAAAAATGAGAAGACATCACTAAGCTACCTAGCCAGAATACTGCTATGAAGAAAATAAATACAACTTTGTACAGCTTATACATTTAATATATACTAAAATTAGGCAAATTTAAATTGTATGTATAATTTCAAGAGTCACAGTATAATCAAACTGCAGATAATCCACAAGTGGTTTTGACTAGCTTAAGGGCATATTATAAAGGTAGTTCTTGTGGCTTTTGTTGAGATTTTGTTTTGTTATGTTTTGCAGGAGGAGAAGAATGGAGATAGAAATAAATTTGTATCTTAATGTTAACTGAAGGTTTCAGTAGGTTACAGTACTCAGTGCTTGGCCCTGTTTTACTCAACATTTTTACCAGTGACCTGGGTAAAGACATAGATGGCATTACTGTCAAGTTTAGAGATGATATAAATCTTTTTTTTTTCTTTTTGGAGGGCAATTGGGGTTAAGTAACTTGCCCAAGGTCACACAGCTAGGTTTTTTGTTTGTTTGTTTGTTTCTGTGTGTTAAGTGTCTGAATCTGGATTTGAACTCAGGTCCTTCTGACTCCAGGGCTGGCGCTCTACTCACTGCGCCACCTAGCCACCCTGAGATGATACAAATCTTAAGGAGAGAGTTAGGCTAGAAATGACATTCAAGAAAGTCTCAATAGATTGAAATGGTGGGTTGAAATTCAGATTAAATTTAATAGAGACAATTCTGCACTTAGGTTCAAAATATAAACTGCTTTTGTTTATATTTTGTACTTGGGTACAGAATGAGGAAGGTTTGACTAGAAACGTCTCATGCCAAAAACAAAACAAGGCAAACCCACCCATCATCTATCCTCCCCTGCTTGGCCAAGTAGTGAAGGCTTCCTCGATGGCTCTTGAGGCCTTGAGGCTCCCAGGAGAGCACCCTGGCTGTCTGCCTGCCATCTCTCCCCCTTGCCACTTGACCATCCCACTGTTTCTTTTTTTTTTTTTTTTAAGCAATTGGGGTTAAGTAACTTGCTCAAGGTTACACGGCTAGTCATTTGATTTATGCGTGGGTGCTCATTTTCTGAGGCCGGATCTGATCTCGGTCATCCAAACTCCGAGGCCGGCGCTCTTACTCACTGCGCCACCTAGCCGCCCCTTTAGGGCAATTGGGGTTAAGTAACTTGCCCAAGGTTACACGGCTAGGTTTTTGTTTGTGCGGATTAAGTGTCGGAGGAGCCGGCTCCGAACTCAGGTCCTTCTGATTCCAGGGCCGGCGCTCTATTCACTGCGCCACCTAGCCGCCTCTCATCCCACTGTTTCTTACTAGCACACATCTACTTGTTGATATCTACTAGACCAAGAGCTCCCTAAGTCAGCAGTGGGGAGTGGCAGCTAAAGGAGAAATTTCAGTTGTACACGATGTTAATAGAGTGGAGTGGAGCAAGCCCATGGTGCCCAGCACTAGGTGATGGCCCTTTGGTCAGGCCCAGCTACTCTGCTCAGACCAGAGCTGGAAGATTAGGTCTAGTTCTAGGCACCAACAGGGAGAACAAGGACCAATATATGGAGTTGCCAGGAGGCAGATTTCAATTTAATAGAATGGAAAATTTCTTAACCATGAGAGCTGCCCCAAAATAGACTGGGTTGCCCTGAGAGGTGGTAAGCTACCACCAAAGGAGCTCTTCTGATGAAGGGTGGGTGACTATCTACTGAAGATATGTACAAGGGGATCCTGCTTTGGCTAGGGATCGATTACCATGACTTGAGAAGTTCCTCTTGGGTCTAGGGTTTTATGATTTTATGTTTTCTCATGTTGATTTCAGTCCCTGAGCTCACAGTAGCACGAAACAGGTCCCAGATGTCATGGGAGGAGTGGAGATATAGGCCAGGATCCTCCTAGACAAGTCATAACCTTCCTTCCTATCTGACCTAGGCCTCCCAGAGCATTTTGTTTATTCCACCTTAATGCACTTGTCAGTAATACTGCACATGATTATCTGTGTTTGTGTCATCCCCTATTATCCCCTTTAGACTGGAGTCTCCATAAAGACAGGAACAATGTCTTCACTAAATCTGGTCTCCCTCAGCACCTAGAATAGTGCTCCATACACACAGCAGGTCTGTCAAGTTAATAAATGGTATAAAGGAGTGAAACACCAGCTGCAGACAGAATCAATCCTAGCTAACTAGTTGAATCATTTAACTTGTTCTTTGTGTTCGGTATCACCAGGTCTTAAGTTTGACAGACTCAACATCTCAGCTCAACAGGGCAACAAAAGGGCAGAATCCCCCAGAGAGACACAGAGGAGAGAACCCACCAGGGGAATCAGGGAAGGAGGGCAAGGAAAAACCCCAGACACACTAAGAGTACCCTCAGTTAGAGCCAAAGCACTGAAATGGAGGAGAAAAGGGTAGAAGAAGGGATGATGTAAGGTAGAAGGATAGAGGAGAAGTCAATAAGGCAAAGGCAGGAAAAGTCAAGGTCAGAAATAAAGAACACTCCAGGCCTTGGCTGGGACAACCACTGACGAAGGGTATGAGAGAGGGCTAGCGGAGAAGGCAGAGGACAAAAGGCAAACCAAAAGAAACTGAGAGAGATGAAGAACCTAAAATAGAAGCGGGGGCGGGGGGGTGGTGGTGGTGAGGGATGGAGGGGGACAGAGCTGAGATGTTAAAGGGAGCGACAGGAAGGCTGCAGGGGACAGTGGCCTTCAGAAGAGGTTTGCAAATCAGAGACGTGCCCAGTGTGGTGTAGCAGAGCAAGCAGAGGCCTTCTGGTCAGGAGAGCTGGGTTATAGTCCTGACCCTGCCACTAACGCACCGTGTGACGTAGGGCAAAGCACTCCCAACACAGAACCCAAAGAGAGGAAACAGGAAAGCTCTGACCAGCCCATGCAGTCCGGTAATTCCTGGAGCATGTGCACCGAGTTCTCCCTTGGGACAGGAGGCCAGGCTGCCTTGCCAGAGCCCAGCGGCCCCCACACCGGAAGTTAAAATGATGCCAAACATTTGGCAGGAGAACTTCAGGCCCAGGCCAAGACGCTCTTGCTAAACCTGGGACCTAGGCCACCTCCTGCCCCTGAGCAAGAACTCTGCTCTCCCCTTCCCTCCTTTTGTGCCCTCTCGTCCTGCCTTCAGAAGCTCCAGCTATTCGTCCTTAGGCTGAAAAGGGAGGCTTCTCTGCCCTTGGTCCTTAGGATGCAGTACTCACTCTGCAGGCTGGGGAGGTTGGCATCCTCGGGCTTGGTTTTCAGCAGATGAGGCAGCCTAGTGTAGCGATACCCGAATCCGCAGCCCTGAAAGAGAAATGCCAGCTGAGAGTAGATCAGGTTGGGTCTTCCTTTCTCCTCATTCAAGACTCAGACCCGGCCTATCTGCCAACACTGTTTTCTTCTTCTCCTCAACTGGTTTCCACCTCACTAGACTTCTAAATCCTTGAGCCAACTCATGTCACTCAGCTCCCACATTGTGGCAATATCTCTAGACCTCTGGGTCTTTTACCACTATGATTCCTCTGCTCCTGCAGACCCCAAGTCTTACCTCCTTCTCTGACGCCCCTGACCCTGTTCCCCTCTCTTTGCACTCAGATACCTTATCCCCTTCCCTCTCCCCATACTCTGCCCCACCCCCAGCACTTGCTTCACTTACTCTGCCCAGCTTGGTGCTGATGGGCACAGAGAGACATTTTCAAATGTCAAATTGACTCAATTTAGAAAACACTGACTGAGAACACATTCGAAGAGCCAGACTTTTCCTGAGGGCAGCATGACCTACATTTCCAAGTATAAACCCTACACTCAGTGGCAAATCCAAACAAGTAGCCACAGGCAGGAGTGGCACCTCCCCCATCCTCTGCACCAGGGCAATTGAGGGAGGGGCCACTGAGCTGTTACCCGCCACAACCGCACAAGGATCCAGTTCGTCTGAGCCCAGGGACGCTGCTCATAAGGAGCAAGGAGGTTCTTCATCATGGTGATCCGTCTGTCAATGAGAGAGGAAGCATATTAGTAACTTTTAGATAGTTCCCTAGGTTTCTAGAAGAACATGAAGGTCTAAGGACAGTGCTACATCCTGTAGGAACCCAGGGTGAGGTGGGGGGATAGGGGGTGAAGTGAGTAGAGCACTGGCCCTGGAGTCAGGAGGACCTGAATTCAAATCCGGCCTCAGACACTTAACACTTAATAGCTGTGTGACCTTGCGCAAGTCACTTAATCCCAATTGCCCTGCCCTCCCCCCTCCAAAAAGCAAAAAAAGAACCCTGGGTGAGGTGATGTCTTTGTTGCATGGGAGAGGTCAATGGAGTGGGTAGAAAGGAATACATCACAAAAATAGTTGTGGACTAAGAAACAAAGGGCACTGGTGCAACTTTAAAAATAAAAAGACAAAAGGGATATGGGAGGTAATGAATGAGACTATCCTGGTTTGTCAGGACCTTAGCATCTAAATTGGGCCGAGAACACAAGTGAACAGGAGAAGCCTAGAGAAGCACTCCATCTTGTCCCAACACAAGGAAGGGAGGACACAAGAATGTCAAGTCGCAAGTGGAACTGGGCAGACTGGTGGTGGTGTTGTTTCAGTCATGTCTGACTCCACAATCCCATTTAGGGCTTTCTTGGCAAAGATACTGGAGTAGTTTGCCATTTCCTTCTCCAGTTCATTTTATAGATGAGGAACTAAGGTAAACAGGGTTAAGTGACTTGTCCAGGGTCACACAGCTAATAAGTGTCTGAGGTCACATTTGAACTCAGGTCTTCTTGTCTCCAAGCCTGGCTTCATGTATTACACCAACAACTAAAGGAACAAAGCTCAATTTCCTTGCCTTGTTGCTATACAGAGGCAAGGCAGGAATACCTCACATCATCTTGAGCCACAGAGCTCATTCCAATCCTCCCCCCATATCCCTCCAGCAGCAGTAAGCTTTTCTTTTTTCCCTTTTTGTCCCCACTCGTCCCTACCAACTCCTCACTTTCCCACCCACAAGTTTTACTCCCACCACTGTTAGCACAGGGTCCCAAACAATTGGGAGCGAGGCTCCAGAACTCACTGTTCCTCAGGTATCCTCTCCACAGCACGCAATGAGTGGGGATAACAGACATAGCTGGCCAGGGCTTGCATCAGTGAATCTCGGATGTCTGAGTGGTGACAGAAATGTCTGAGGACCCAGAAAGGGAGATGGGGACTGGAAAGGGTCATCATTGAACAAGTGGCTCAAGGCCTCTTTGAAGGCAAAAAGGCCAAGGATGGGTTTTCTCAATGTCACTGGGCTAGGAGAAAAAGGCTATTCCTCTGGTTTACTAGGCCAAACCCCATTCGTTCAAGAGCATGGTACTTTTGTGGGTTAAGAGTTAAACCTGGGGACCCCAAATTGTAGGTCCTTTTCTGGGAAAATGAACAGCCAAGGTCCAAGTCCTAGACACTAAGTACAGGGTCCAGCAGGCAGGCCATCCTATAGGATGGGACAGATTAGGAGGCCACTCCTTCTTACTCTCCCTCTGTCTGAGAGGCCAGAGTCAGACAGCACAAATAGCAGCCACACCCTGAGCCAGCTTCAGCCACCTGACATTTGACAGAGCTTGGTTATACTTCCTGGGACAAGGCAAGAGGGAGATCTGACTATGTGCTCCCCTGTTCAAAGCCCTTCATAGGTTCCTATTGCTTTTAACATACAATACAAACCCTCACCCTGACATGTATAGCCCACTCTGCTCAATCTGGCTCCCATCTACATCTTTAGCCTTATTTCACATTACTCCCCTTTATCTAGTCTAGGTTCTGGCTAAAGCAAGTTATTCCTCAAACCTGAAATACCATAATCTACCTACAGGCATCTGCATTAGCTTTCCTCTCTGCTGGGAATATGGGTTGCCACTTTCTAAGGGAATCACCTCTGACCATTCAACCACCCCTCCTCCTCCCACCTCCAGTCATTCATCCCCTCTCCCACTTGACATTAAGTTATTTCTGTGCATGTTGTACCCATCATGAAAGTTCCTTAAGGAAAGGCACTGTTTTGTATTGTTTGTCTTCATACTCTTAGTATCTTTCATATAGTAGGCATTTACTAAATGCTTGTCAAATTGAATTGAAAGATTAAACTAAGTAGGAAATCAAGCCTTCAAGAATTGCTAGTTTTCCTGTCTCTTGCTAAGTTCAGGATCCTTGGAGCAAACATCCTCACTTGGCTCACACCCAGTATAGTCCTCTAAGAAGTGAGAAAACCACCTCACCTGTGCCCACGATTCTTGTGTCTGCAAAGTGTTTGGCTAGAATCGCAGCAAGGCGGGTCAGTGTCTCCTCATAACCTGTGGAGGGAAAATGTCTCAGGATTCAGCCCCAGGGCCCGGGAGATTTTGTGCTTATGGTGAGAACCTAGCTCTGAATCAAGACAAATTGGCTCCAAAGAGGCTTTCACTTACTATGAAGGGGAAACAAAGTCTTCCCCTTCTACAGCTAGAATCTTCAAACACCTCTGCAGAGAGAACTCATCATCTCCTACGTACTTGTCTGACTCTTTTTGTTCTATGGGAAAGATTTCTTCCCTCTCTGGGCCACATCTCCAGAGCCCCTAGCTATGGTCTGGCTAAATTAACAGACCCCCCATCTTCTCTTCCATGTACGTGTCCAATACACAAGGAACTTATGGGACCCTAGGGATTTTAGCACAGAGAAAAGGAAAACCCCAAGTAGTTATAACCAAGCAAAAGATACCTGATACCTGATACAGACATCCAATAGGACCCTCATAAAGGGTCATCATTATTAAAGCTAAGATTAAGAGTCCAGACAAACAGAATACCACAGACAGACCATGGAGCAGGGGTCCTACATGCCTGTCAGGGCTTTTCACATTTAATGCCAGTGTGATAGGCCTTTCCTTTGCTCAAGGCCATTTGTTACAAAAAAGGAGAAAGCAAAAGGTGGCTGGGTCCTTGAGTCAAAGACAGGCAAAGCTCTGTACAGAACATCAGGGAAATTTATGTATTTGCCACTGGATCATCTCTTCTATTCCAGAGTCTCTATAGAGAGAGAAAATCCAATGACAGACCTAACCAGCTGCATTAAAAAAAAAATCATTCAAAGGATCTGGTACCAACTAGGAATTTTTTTTTTAATTGCAACATATTTTCCTCCCCCCTCAACCTCAGCACTGGGTTAAGCCTAAAGGAATAGAGAGGGGATCATAGGCCAAGAGTAGTAGCACAATGAAGCCCTGCCCACATCTAAGAGCACATCCTATTGACTTTCCTTGTGTGCTAGGCACTTCTGCCCCAGGGTTTAGCAACATTCTCACATCAGGCTTAGGTGCGTTCCTATCCCTATCAAGTGAAGGGCTCAATGGGGAAAGAGTATTGGATTTGGAGTAAGAATGTTAGGGTTTGAATATAGTGATAATCAAGTAAGTAGTCTGTCTGTGTGACCTTGGGTAAAGTCCCAACTTCTGTAGGCCTGTTTCTGCATTTGTAAAATGATAGGGTCAGACCAGATGATGGCTGAGACCTTTTTCAGTTCTAAATCATGTGATTCTTGGACTGAAGGGAAGAATACTTCTCTTCTGGACCAGACAATGATTGGAAAATAGACTTGAAAAACCTGGGAAGACTTGTATGAACTAATGCTGAATGAAGTGAACAGAATCAAGAGAACAATCTATACAATAATAACGTTGTAAAAACAAACAACTTTGCAATGCTTAAGAACTCTGATCAATGTGAGGACAGTGAGGTGACAGCAGCCTCAGGGGAGAGAATCAGACTTATGTCTTTTGGACAAGGCCAATGCAGGAATTTGTTTTGCTTAATGCATATTTGTTACCAAAAAATTCCTTTTTCTGTTGGGGGGAGGTAGGAAGGAGGGAAAATACTTTTTTGCTCATTAAAAAAATTCAATTAAGGAAAAAAAGAAAACATCTGCATGTGTATTATGTGTGACAGTGTCTGAGCTCTGCAAGGCCTCAGGGATCATCTAATCCAAGCTTCTCAGGATCCTGAGACTTAGTCACTAAAATCCAGGTCTCCTAACTCCTATTAAGTTTGGAGCTCTTTCTGTCCTATAAGTGATCTCTGCCCTTTGATGGGACAGATAAGAACCAGATGTGCTTTCTCTTCAAAGTTGGGAAATGGTGTTTGGGCCTAATGGTCAAACTCTCACATACATGAAAACGGACCTGCCTTCCCAATAGATTATGGCACATTTAAGGACAAAGAAACAATGTGAGGTGGGTGGGTAAGGAGAAGGGGGAAGAGAATGGATGGGCAGACAGTGGATATGAGGCAGAGCTGCTTTTATGTGGTGCTCTCTTCCTCTGATTTTCAAGAAGACCCACTCTCTTAGATGTCCTCTGAGGTCAAGGACTAACCTGAAGAAATTCAGGGATTTCCCCCATATAAGATAAAGGATTCTAGCAGCAGCAGGCTGAACCAAGCCAGTATTCTCTGACCACATGCATGCATACACTTCTAGCTGTTCAAAGAACCCAGCACCCCAATGACTAGGGCTGTAAGGAACCTAAGGGGCTAGGTCACGGTTGTCAGCCTTTTCCAAGGAGGACCAAGGCCCCAGGCAGGTGTAGGTCACACAAGAGGCAAGAAAGATCATTACACAAAATATTTCCATGTACTTTACATATGCCTACAGACAATGCAGCCTGGCTCAGGTTCAATAAATCAGGTTCAAGGATGTTTAATTATCACCAACCTGAAGATAATCCTTTGAATGTTTCCCTCTAGACCTTCTCTCATATCCAATCACACCAGCACACCTCCCCCAACCAAAAAATGATTAGAAGCCCCAACAAAGATTAAGATGGGGCAGAGTGTGGCAAACCCTGCATGGAACTGGGGGAGAACACCAGTTTTGCCCATTGGTGGGATCCCTGAAAGAACAGATCAGAGGGGCTGAGAGCAATGAGAGGAAAACTACTCAGAAATTGAACCTAAAAAGGCCAAGTATTGGAGTCATGTAAAAGTGGCTTGTGCCAAGGCAGTCTGAATGCCAGGAGAAAGAGACAAGCAGACTACTGGGGGCAATCACAGAACCATCTCAGGTTCTGTCACAAGCAGCTAGCGCATCCTGCTCTTCCATGATGCTGTGACCCATCTGATTTGAGACTTACCTGCAAAGGGATGTGGTTACAATTCTCAACATGTAGCTTCCCTTCCCCCTAAGGACTTCTTGTAGAATCAAAAATTGTATGCAAACTCTCTGTCTCCCTTTGAAGTCTCAATGCCAGGCCACCAGTGCACTCTCCCTTTCTCCTTGAATTTGGGCATGTGCCACCATATCTCCCTATCCAAGCAGCCTTGACAAGGATGTCCTAGGCTGTGGTCTTCCAGGAATAACTGCTCTTCTCTTTTGAAGAGGCCCAGTGACCTTGGAGAAGCAAGCCTAAAATGCCCACCTGTGTAAAACCTGACACCCTCTGAAAGCAAGTCTGTACCAACACATTTCAAGATCTCAGCTGAGAAACCTGTGTCCACAGATTTATAACCCAAACTAACAGCTCTCCACCCTGTCCCCAAACAAGTACAACTTTAATCGCTGCTAAAGTCGGAAATCAGCTGTCCCCCTCTTTCATGCTTTCCCATCCCCCTAGATATTTTCCAATGTGTTATTATCATTCCAATCTGCATTTATATCCTTACTTCTGTCTCCCAAATGGGACCCAAAGCCAGCCTTTGCTGGGCTACATCTTGCTGACTTGTTTTGTAAGGAGAAACATTCCCCTCCCCACTAAGCCAGCTATAAATCAAATTGCCCTCAAGGAACAGGGCCCAGTTGCTTTCCAATGCATCTCATACCTTTCCTTCCTACTCGGTCCACAACCTTTCTCAACTCTAGGAGACTGCGGACCCATAACCACATCCCAGCATGGAAGAGGCAACACAGTGAGCAGTGACAATGACCTCAACCTCTTCTATGGGAGGTTACAGAAGCAGAATGACCTGGAGTCTTTCAAGCTGTTAGCTGACAACCCTAGTGCTCTAGGCTGAGGAAACAGAACCAATCTTGGTGACTCTCCAACAAGAGGCTCCAGGAGCTAACACACTCCTCTCCTGGGAAGGGTCTTGTCCCCACTTCCAAATTTCTATTATCCCCAAGGCTTCAGTCTCACTGGCTACTCTCAGGAAACTGGAAATCTGAAGGAATATTGTTTGGAATCAGCCCCGCTGCTGCAGATGTTTGTTTGGTTGCAAGAGGCCTTCCCTAGGGAAAGGCCCAGTTTGCATTCTGTTCATTTGCCTGCCACTGGGAGGGTTTGAGAGCTTTGTTCCTGTGCACACTCCATCTCCTACCTAAGACTGAGAGCTCACAAGGGCAGAGCAGTGTCCTCCTGGAGCAAACATTTCCAGGAGACAGAGGCTGTGCCTCCCTTGTTAGATGGGGGCCTCTACAGGGTGCAACTGTGTTCTATTTTACTGAGAACTAAACAGAAGAACAAGCAAATGGCTATGGGAAGAGATTTTTCCCAACCTCTAGTGAAGGATCTCCCTTCTCCTATGCCAAACCTGGGCTTCACTCACCTGGCAGCTCCTCCATGCTATTGACAGGGCTGAAGTAATTTTTAAGGGCGCTGTAGCTGTTCATGGCGACACTTAGGTAGAACTCCGGCATAAAAGCAAAGAGGGAGCCCGTGCGATCCCCATGCTCTATAGTGCGGGTACAAACCCGGAGAAGCCAGTAAATGTCCTGCATCTTCTCCTGAGAGGACGAAAGGAGAAAAGAGAGACTAGACCACACGCAATTTCCAGTAATAGTACCAATGGACCCACGCCCACCATGTCCCAAAGGCCAATACCTAACAGAGCTACTTCTGAGCACTGAGACAGGGAGATGGGGCAGGTGGCCCCTTGAGCTTGTTGTAGTCTGAATATCTGGGGATTCAGTGAGAAAACCCAACATCCCAAGACACCAGCTTGAAGAAAGGGGGTACCTGGGTTTTCGCCTTCGCTCAAATGCCACATAAGAACCATGGGGGGATGACTGTGGGGTTGGGATAATATCTGTACCCAAGCAACAAACAGGCTTCCACACTTTGCCTACTCCCCAGATACCCAAAAAGCTGCTAAGGATATCTCCTCTTTGTAATATTTAATCAGCATCTAAACAACCCACAGAGACCAGATACTCTGAGCTTTTCAGGACAAAGCTGGTTTAAGTGGGGTGAGGTGGAAAAGGAAAGTGGAGAAGGTTGACAAGAACAGCTCAGCACTTGGCTGAGAGACAATAACAAAGATAAGAGGAAAAACTGAGATGATTCCGGTGACTTAAGGCTTCCAAAGTGCTTTACACATGCAATCTCCCCATGACCCTGTGAAGTAAGAAAGGACACAGAATTTGGGGTCCAAGGACCTGGGCAGTGAAGTGGCACAGAGGAGAACACACTGGACTTGAAGTCAGGAATATGAGAATTCAAATCCTGCCTCAGATACTTACTAGATGGGTAATTGGACAAGTCCCTGAACCTCTGCCTGTTTCCTTATCTGTAAAATGGGGACAATAACAGCATTTCCTCGAAGGTTATAGTGAGGATCAAACAAGATAATATTTGTAAAGCACTTAGCACAGTGTCTGGCACACAGTAGGCAATATATAAGTGCTAGATGCTGTTAACTATTACTTGAATCCTGGTCCTGCCACTTATTACTTATGTGACCTCGGGTAAGTCTCTCAGGATCCCAGCTTCCTCTTCTATAAAAACAGGGGATTAGACAAAATGGCCTCTAAGGTTCCTTCCAGGTCCCAAGCTGATCCTGTGGTTGCCATTTTTAGTAGGATTACCCTTCTTGAGCGCTACCTTCTCCAACTCACAGTGTCGTCCTATAGGTTAGATGGGTAAGAACCACAGTCTCAGGTGACAAACGTGGGGCAGAAAGAAGTCTCTTGCCTAACTCAGCCACAAGATATCAGATCAGTATTCAAGAAATCTAAGGCATCAGTGGTTTGAGGGAATAAAATGACCGCCCTGATCCAAATTAAGCCCCAATCAGATGGTCCTCACCTTGGAGTAGATGGTGACATTGATCCAGGCAAGACGGCGACTCAGATGATTCAGCTTCTCAGAGAAAACCTTCTGACTTTTCATCAGTTCTTCCTGAATGTCTCTCCTCTGTTGATGTTCCCAGGAGAGGAGATTCAGTAAAGGCATCCCTTCTCCCTAACCCTGAACCACACCCACAGTTGCCCTTTCTGAGACCCTACAATATATCTAAGCTTGACACTTACCTATAACCCCACGTAGCTTAACGAGGAAACAAGCTCCCTGTCATCCATCCTCCCTTCCCAACCTAGAGCTATCAATGGCAGCCTCATCCCAGAGAAACAAGACCAACAAAAGATGGCACAAAGAACAGTCCAGGCTTTCTCAGTGCCACATCACTAGCACAGAGCCCCAAAAGGACCAAAATCTAAGTCCTTCTCTGCAAGCAATTTGCAGGGAGCTTGCTTTTGGCTCATTATGAAAATGACTTACACACAAGTAGATGCTTAATAAATCTTGCTGAACTGAACATCAGAACTTTCCCAACATGGAATGGGCTGCTTTAGTCAGTCAATAAACATTTATTAAGCGCCTACTATGTGCCAGGCACTAAACAAACTTCTGGGGATACAAAGAAGAATTGAAGACAATTCCTGCTCTTGAAAAATTCACAATCTGATGGGAGAAAAGATACATAAACAACTATGCACAAACAAGTTATATGTAGGATAAAAAGGAAGATCACTGATAGAGGGAATGCAGTAGAATTAAGAGAGATTGGGAAAGTCTTTCTCTAGAAGGTGGGATTTTAACTGGGACTGAAAGAAGTCAGAAAGGCCAGAAGGTGATTCTGAGGAAGACGAGCATTCCTGGTATGGGGAAGAGCCAGAAAAGTGCTCTGAGTCAGGAGATGGGAGGAAGAACCAGGGATCAAAGAGTACAAAATGTGGGGGTGGGGATGGAGCTGGGGGGGGGCAAAAGAGCTGGGGGGGGGCAAAGTATAAGAAGACTAGAAAGGTGTGTGTGTGTGTGGATTGGGGGGGGCCCTGTTATGAAGGGCTTTGAACATCAAACAAGTTTTTATATTTGGTTCTGAAGGTAACAGGGAACCACTGGAGTTTATTGACTGAGGGGGCAAAGAGCTCAGGCAGGGGCTGGACAGCCACTGATCAGGATATTCTCTATGGGGTTCCTGTTCAGGTATGTCTGAAGGTCCCTTCCAGTTCTGGGATTCTGTCAATCTATGAAGTGCTTAACAGCTGTACTGGCCCGACCATACAGAGAACCTTCAACTAAGAAAACTCAGGAGGCACCAAACCACCCTGGCTCAAATAAAAGAGCAGAAATAAAAGGACCTCAGGAAATGAGGAAAAAGGGAGGTAGTTTAATGTGGTCAGGAGGGACAAAGGCAGGTAGCCTCCCTTTTGTAAGCCCCGGGCTCACTAGGTACTTGGTATTTGTTGACTGAATGAATGACAGTTTTTAATCCTAGGGGACTCCACTCGAATACAGCTTTTCCAGAGGAGGGAAAATGAATATTCTCTTTTTGGCTGTTTCTGACAAAAGGTCCTAGGGCCAGGTTATCCTAAAGAAAAGCCAGCTACCCCACAGCAAGTCTATATACTAAGGTGGGGGGAAGCAGAGTGACAGAGAAATTTCGATCCTTTGTGTTTGGAACTCTGATGACTCAGCAAGTGATGGGCACTTTCCTTTCAGATTCATAATTGATGCTCTCATCATAAACAGCAAAGCAGCAGCCAGCTCTCCCAAGCACTGCTGTGTATATGAGTTCCCAGACCCACACATTAGCACTTAACAGGACTGAGAGGACTTCCCTAACAAGGTGGGGGCAGGGGCTAATACAGCATCTCGATGCTCAGAAGCCCTAATGACAGCAGCAGCCTGGGCCCAACAGCTAATGAGCTAATCTAGCCCAGGCACAGGCCCAGGGAAAATGCCAAACACCAGAAGGCCAGCAAGATTAAAGGCACAGTCTAATAATAAAGAATAAGCAAGGGTTATTTTTCTAAAGCAGGTAAAGAGTATGAAGCAAATACTGAAGGAAAAGAAGAAAACAGAGGCACATATCCGAGAACTCTTTGGGCTCTATATCTGGCAGGAGAGAAGGGAATGAGTGCAGTTTTCTAGGAACAGAACACGATTCAAAGATATGCCTTTAGGATGGGAAATTAGCACTGTTCTTATAGTCTGTCACTCTGGATGGGGCTGCAATGTTAAGAGTCAGAATGAAGCCAAGGGGACCTCTTGGACCCAAAGGGATTGGCCTTCGCTGACCCTACTCACTATCCCAGCTCTAAGGCTCAAAAGACACTGTTCTTACCCACTTTGGACATCGGCTGAGCTTCTCCTCTGTGTCTTTCAAGGCCATGGCATACTCATTCACATCATCAGAAACACCCACCATCTAGGATCAAACCAGCACAGGGAAATAACTCCTCTATTTGCTTTCCCCAGGTAAGCCTACTAGCCCTGGTCATATTAAGTCCAGAACCACTTACTGAAGGAACAAACCCTGCCCATCCCTGCCCTTTAACCCTTCCCTTATAGGTTCAAGGAAGAACATGCCATAATTAGTTATAATTAGAGGGAAGAGGAGAATCAAAGAAAAATTCCTGAAACTAGCTTTGCCACACTGCATGTATACACAGATGGTTCTAGGACCAACCCAAAGAGAAGGAAATAGATTTTAAGTTTTAAGGGGCTTCAGCAAAGTTGATCTTCTGTCCTCCCTCAAAACCCACTACTCATATAGTCCTATCTCACCCCACCCACCAGGGCAACTCTAGACAAGGAAATCTTCTTTTCTTAAAGCTCCTTCCACCCCTCAATCTGTCTCACTCTGTTTCCTAAATAAGCTATAAGAGCATCAGATCTTCCCAGGACACCCATGGACCAGAATGACCAGCTCTGCAGGGCCAAAACTCTTGTTTCCAGGTGTGGAGAGGGATCTCTAGCTTAGCCCCATCTGAGCCAGAAGAAACTGGTCGGAACAGGGAGTTTTCTGTTGGCAAGTAGCCACTTCCTATCAAGCTCTGCCAGGGGGCCCAGGTCTGAACTCTGCTGGGTCAGAAGAAATCAATCCCCTGCTCACCTTGCCCAGCTGCTGGTGAACACTCAGGTTGTACATCATGATGACCCCATCCAGGATCTCTAGTAGGGAGTTCTCCGTAAGGGGTTGGTCTGGCTCCTCTGGTGGCCTCCCCAACAACAGGCCTTCATTCCCATTGCTCCCTTCAACTGCACAGTGAAGAGAGGTTTAGGAAATAAAATCAATCTCCCTCACCCCTTCCCTAAAGCAATAGATGAAGAGGGTTTCCCACTAGCCGTCAGTTATCTATTTTCAATGGTTGCCTTAGGCCAACACTTAGTGCCCCAGTTACAGAAGGAGAATAGGGCTCCAAACAGAAACTTACTACCGTGTAACTGAGGACGAGTTGAGGGTCCTTAAGTCAGGTGGTTTGGGGCAATAGGCAGGGGCACACAAAGAACACAGCTTAAATGGCCAAGCCCACTATAATATGACTAGGCCTGGATGTCTAGGGTGAGGAGAACCATCTGAATGAAGGCTAATGCTCTCTTGCCTGCCTTAAGAACAATGACTCACAGCCCTTCACACCTCCAAAATAAAATTAAATTCAACTGGTGTGAATGAAACATCTTACACCTGATTTAACAAAAGAGGCCTGGAAAACCAGTAGGAGTCAACAGTATAATTTGTCAGCCAAATAAACTGATGCAAGCTTAGGATGCATTCAGAGAGACAGGATCCAGACCAAAGGACTTAACAGTCCTGCTACACTCTGCTCTGATCAGAGGACAACTGGGCACCGTGTTTTGGACAAGTTAGAGTACATCCACAGGAGGACAAGCCTGCCATGGAGGGAGCACCTGAAGGAGTTGGGGATGCTTAGCCTGGGAAAAACAAGACTGAGTTTCTAGGGGGTGGGGAGAAGTGACATATAATCACAATTTGAAAAGCTCTGATGTATAAGAACGAATAAGGGGTGGCTAGGTGGCACAGTGAATACAGCAGCGGCCCTGGAGTCAGAAGGACCTGGGTTCAAATCTGACCTCAGACACTTAACACTTACTAGCTGTGTGACCTTGGGCAAGTCACTTAACCCCAATTGCCCTGCCTTCCCCTTCCAAAAAAAGACCAAAAAAGAATTATTAGAATCTAATTATTATTAGATTTAGTTTAATTGTCCACAGAGGGTAAAATTAGAATAATGAGTTATAACTGCAGAGAGGCAAACTGTAGTGCAATATAGAGAAAAACTTCTTCCCAATGAAAACTGTCCCCAAAGAGCAATGAGTTCCCTGTCACTAGACACCTTCGGAGGAAAACAGATGAGCACTTGTCAGAGACGCTACAGAGGGGAGATTCTTGTTCACAGAGTTTGGAATCTAGAATTTCTGAGGCCTCTTTCAATTTGGAAGTTCTGTGATGCCCTGTTGGATCCCGATAGGGTCCTAGGAGGAACAGCTGGGAAAGCCCATGGTTTAAGTACTTTCACAAGGTCAGATCTGGGCAAAAGCAGTGGGGAGAGCTATTTTTAAAGCATCAATTTCCTCATTTCATCTCCTCACTCCTGAAGGTGCTCTTCCCAAACCCACATGCTGCCATTAGTGGTCACCTAAACCCAGGGTAGGGCTGGGTCAGGGTTTGAGGAGACAGAATATCTTCCTGAGGTCTGCCCGGGCATTGATCCAGGCCCTTGAGGATAAGAGTCCCTTGACGACCCCCAGTCCCTTCTGGAGTCCTTGGTTCCTTACCCTGACAGAATACAAATATCAGAGAAAGCAGCATCACTTCTATGATTCCAGAGTCAACCAAAAGGGCAGAGACCTGCTACAGGGCAACCTCACCAAGAGCATGAGAGGAAGAAAGGCCCAGAAAACTACTGACCACTTTATCACCCATAAGAGACAAGGAAGTCCAACTGGCAAGCTGCCAAGGCTACATTCCCTGTGATCTGGGCAATGGAATGCTTCATTCCAGAGGAAGAAGTCAGGTCTCAGTGAGAGCCATCAGGGGCCTTGGGAGACTGGCTTTGTCAAATCCCCAATCCCCTTCCGGCAGGGCTTTGTTACCCTGGGTATAGGGTCATCCTCCTCATTAATATACTAGTCTTACCCACTTCTCATCTTTGTCCTCTCTGGCCCTTCCTCCACACAGCTTGCAAAAGAATCTTTCTAATGTATAAGTTCAACTATGTCACTCCCTTACTCAAAAATCTTCTGTGGGTCCCTACTGACAATAGGACAAAAAAGAAATAAATAAATTCTTGAATCTGGCATATAAGGCCCCCTGGTTCCAACCAACCTTTGTGGCCTCATTTCACTCTACTGTCCTTCAAGAATTCTCCATTTCAGAAAACCAGACCACTCACTAATTCCCCAAACTCGCCATGCCACCTTCTATCTCTGTAAGCTTTCATTGAGGCTACTGCCTGAATGTGATCAGAACAAACCACTTCCTAACCTCCATCTACTGAAATCCTATTCTCCCTTCAAAGCTCAGCTGAAGTGCCATGTCCTCCCTGAGGCCTTCCTTGATCCTCACAAGTGAAAGTAACCCTCCACTCTTGAAATCTACTTCCAGTTCTGTCTCTCCTTTGCTCCAGCATGTTCTACCTTATGTTAGACTTATTCCTGTAAAAGGGCACCAATAAAGTGCAAGCTCATTTAGAGCATGGACTATCTCATTTTTCAATTGTGTTATCCCCAGGGCTAAGTGCTTGTAGGCCCTTAAAAGATGTTTGCTGACTCCTGTTGATTTGAACTGCCACAGCACCCCTAAGCCCCATTACATACTATCCTCCTCTGTTCTCTGCTCCACGTTCAATGTTCGGATTTTCACTTTTTCCATGGTGCCCAGGGGCCTCCGGGGATTCATGAGGCTCACGGCTGCTGTGCTGAGAAAGCGGTTGGCCCGACTCAGTGTTGGGGAGCTGAGCCAACTAGGCCTGGCCAGGGCCCCCCCAATAGCTAGAGCAGCCACAGGGCGCTGAGAAAGAAGAGAGATAAATCACACTGAGAGCCTCCCCAGTGTTCCCTCCACCTCCCCCAAAACCCCCCACAACTAGGCAGAGCTTGGCTAAGACTGTGGTGGGCTTAGGGTTAGAAAGAGCCTTTGACTAGGAGATACGTTCTTTTCCAGCTCTGCACTTACTAGGAGGTGAAACCTCGGACAAATTACCTCTCTAAGCCTTATTTTCCTTTTTTGTAATGAAGGCAAGGACTATGTGAACTTTATATCACTTCTAGCATCAAGCACAATGCTTTGTACACAGGGATTTAATGAGTGCTTGTTAAATGAATAAATGAATGACCTGAACTACATATCTATAACAGGGAAATTAAGAACATAAAATAAGATAATGGCTACAGATGATATTTTATAAACTATTAAATACTATTTAGATATAAGGTAGCACTATTATTCCCTGGGAAATAAACGGGAGAAAGTAAAGATAGGACCACTATCCCAAAAAAAGACAGCAATTTTAATTCCATTTTCATGTAAGTCTTCAAGGAACACCATAGGCCTGAGCCTAGGGAAGAGGAGAAATTCAGAAAGGATGATTTGAACCCCAAAGCAGGGGTGGGGAATGATGTTATCTCAGTGAGAGCTGCTCTGCATCTAGACCCCCCCTCTCTGGGAGTCTAATCTGGCTGGCCTGGGAGAAGTCTTCCCAGAGATGACCTAAGTCACCTAGAATAGAAGAATACTTTGGGGTAAACCCAGAGGGATCTGAGAGGTCCAAAGAGGGCAAGAAAAATTACTTAAAGACAGGTCACCTGTGCAGTTGATGTAGCTGACTCGTCATCCTCATCAAGGTCATCCATGGTGATGGCCTGCAACTCTGAGGGGTCGATCAAGATGTTTGCCTTCGATGCCAGGTCATCTGGGAGAAAGGGCATTGGTGGGGGGTGGTCTTAGGCTTTGGGATAGTGGGAAACAAAGCCTGACACTCTTTGGTCCTGCAGTACACAGAGCTCTGAGAGAGCTGTCCAAAGTCCCCAGAGAGCAGGGCAGCCAACCCAGGGTGAGCTCTGCAACTGAGCCACATTTGGGTAAATTTCTTCCAGTGTCCAGCAGTCAAGAAAAGGGGCCACATTTAAAAGGAAGCAAGTGACTGAAAGCACTGTTGTCTGTGCCTCTGTAATGTCCTTATCTTGTATTATTAGCAGTGTGCAATAGCTCCAGCCATCCATATTTGTGTATTATCCCCAGTAGATCATAATTTTCACCCAAGCAAGGAGAGTCTTATCTAAACTCCACCTACCTCCCTCAGCTGAGCAATTCAATTCCAAACATTTATAAAGTACTTCCTGTGTGCCTGGCACTCGTCTAGGCACTGGGGGGGGGGGGGGAAGGGAAAAAGTGTAATAAACACAAAATAATAAATAGTCTCTACATTCTGAGGGATGGAGTGGGGACAAGGAGGACAACAATATTTGCTCAAATTAGTAAATATATGAAAAGAATTGGTGCCTAGGGACATGGCAGAAAGAGCAAAGGACTGGGCATAAGGAGAGCTTGGAGCTGGCCTGGAAGCTTACCATTACCCAGCTGTGGGACCTAAAACTTTTGTGCCTCCATTTTGCCCCAGGTCCCTGGCCTATGAGAGCCTGAGGGCAGGGAGGGACGTTACTGGCCCAGTCATCCTCAGAGGCTCAGGCACTGACCACTGAATCTATGCCTATTTATTGAACTGGACTGCTCTGCCTGCCTGCCTCCTGAGGCTGTTGAGAAGACTTAATGAGATAACAGATGTTCATGGGCTTAAAAAAGAATTAAAAGCCTGAACCAATGTATAGTATCATTGACACCATGAAACCTCAATCAAGAAACACATTCCACTCCCTGTCTATAGACTAAATGAGATTCTCTGGCTCCCTCTGCTGAAAAGGGGCCTGCATAACATGGACCAAGTGTGAAAAGTGGTATGGGAACTGACCAAGATGGGAATGTAGGAGCCTGGGGAAAACCAAGGGCCATAAGGATAGCACAACCAAATGCAGTTTTCAGGGATATGGATGTCCAGATCTGGATTTTGTCCTCTACACCTTTCCTTAGTAGGGCCTGCATGTGAGACCTGATCTAAAAAGCCAGGAAGGCTCCCTCCATACAAATTCTCTCTTTTTTTTCTGGATCTGTAGCACTGGGGTCCTAGTGAAGAAGACTATCCTCCTATAAGTTAAACTTAACCAACTTACTACTTATGGTCACAGGTCCCTCCAGATTTAAGACTTTGTCTCCTTCCACTACCCTTCCTTAGCATGCTCAAGACCAAAATCACAAAGCTGAAAGACACCTCAGAGGTCATCTGAGTGACTATCTGAAAAGGAATCTCTTCTATACAATTTGCAAAAAGTGGTCATAGAGATGCTGCCTTGAAGACCTACAGTGATGGGGAACTCACTACTTCACAAAGGAGTCCATTCTACTTTTGGACTCTCTTGATTAGGGAATTTCTCCTTAGTAATCAGGTTCTCCCTAAATCTCCTCCAGGTTAAACATCTTCCTCTTCTTTAACCAATCCTCACATGGTACTGACCACTCTATTCTGGACACACAGTAGTTTGTCAACATTCTTTGTCAATGTGGGCCCCTCACTGGAATACAATACTCCAGACCAGGGCTTATCACCATCTAGACTTTAGACATCGTTTCTCTTAACACAGTCTCAGATAGCATAGTTCCTTTGGCGGCCATGTTTACATAATCACTGACACGTGTCAAGGTTACAGCCACTAAACCTGGATCCCTTGAATTGTTGTCAAATCAGGCATCCCCTACTTGGAACCTGTACAGCTGGGGATTTTAACCCAAGTGCAGAACTTTCGATTTATTACCAGTATTCAAAACATTATGCTGACCTGCTGAAATTTTGGGGGGTTTTCACTCAAGCATGTAACACTGGTTATCCTTCCCAGTTTAATGACTTTGGTGCATAATTTCTGTTCTGGAAAGGTCTAAGAAGTCATGGAGATCAGATGAAATGTTCAGGCCACCATGACCCATAAGTCCTTTCCCAATTTAAGGTCACTCACAAATTTGATAATTATGCTTGTTTGGCCTTCATCCATGTGAATAGAATAACAAATGTCATAGCCTTGGGTTACTCCAGTGGAGACCTCCTTCTTTGTTGCCATGGATTCCTTCATCACTTCTCTGGGGTGATTCACCAAAATCTACCTAAAAACCATGCTCTTTTCTACATGCCTCCAGCTTGTTCACAAGCATGACAGACTATGCCTGAATTTCAGTAATGCATTTGACAATGTCCAAAGGATTCTCCTGATTTACAAAGTAATAGTGTCAAAAACAGGAAATGAGCTTGGTCTGGCATGACCAGGTCTTGATAAATCCATCCTGGCTCTGAGGGATAACCACTAGTTCCTGGGAGCCCTGCCTGCTCAGATATGCCCTGATAGGCCTCATGGAAACATACCTTTGAGGGTTTTCTTAAGATGAGACAGAAGGCCCCCAAGTCGCTGCAGGTCAAAGTAATCCACCTTCCCATTATAGAAGAGTTGTGGGGGGACGTAGGCTTCTGCAGAGAGAGTAAGAGAGAGAGAGCAAGAGGATCTTGTCAAGAGAGAATCTGAATATCCTTCCTCAGGTCCAACAGGGAGAGATTCTGAAAGTCATCCTGATTTTTGGCTTTCTACCTTCACACAAAGGGGAAGGCTCACAGTACTCTGAGTCCAGGCCTGACCCCTCATGTTGGGGCCCTTTAAGACTCTACCCAAACTCTGAGAACCCACGGAAAACTCAGGCAAAGGACAGAGCAACTCAAGCAGGGTTGGAGGCACCTGAACGTGTATTCTGCCCTGTGATTTTGGGGTATTGAGTATGCGCTGCTAACAGGGGAGCACTCCCCTGCCATGAGAAGCCTGCTACTGCTGAGGCTTGTGGGAGAACAGAGTCAGGGGAGGGGAAAGGAGCTAAAAGGAGGGAGGCAAGATGAAAGGGGGGAGGAAGGAGAGAAGAGGGGATTGTGAATGAGAAAGAGATTAAACGGCAAGCTATATCACATCTTGGTATCAGGACTTGTTTGTCAATTCAGGAAGAGCAGGCTCCCCCGAGGGGGTTGTAGAAGCAACCGGGGTCATAGGGGCGACCAGAGTGACCAGACTGTAACGGCAGCTGGAGAGGGGTTTGTGGAGGCAACCTGTGTTGTAGGGGCGACAGGAATCGTGGAAGGCAATTGGAGTGCCATAGAGGCGGCTGGGAGAGATGAGTTTGACATCAGCCCAGTAAGGCCAGCCCTAACACCCTCAGGTCTTTGTTGGTTTCATCACTAGGGGAGGCAATACAGAACAGTGGAAAGAGTGCTAGGTCTAGTATTGGAACACCTGGGTCCAAATCCGGGTTGTGCCAGTACTGCCTGTGTGCCTTTCAGCAAGTCACTGAAACTCTCTATGCCTCAGTTTTTTCATCAGGAAAATGGGATAGGTGATTTCTTGGATCCCTTTGAGCTCTAAAACTATGATCCTCCTTGTCACAGGATGGGGAATAGAGGAGGCTAGGCACTGTGCTGGGGTCTGGGAATATATAAATATAAACAATGTGACAATATGGATTTTCAAATGTCTTATGTCCTAATGGGAGACTACATGTGTGTATAGGCACATATGTATGTGTGTATGTATACATGTGTGTATAAAAATATACACAAATGTATATGTATGTATACACGCACAGACAAGCATATGATAGGTGTCCCAAAAGCCTTTGTGCTGTTTAAATCTATTAAAGCCAAAAAATTGCACTGTCTTAACAAAATAAATATAAAGAAACACAAACTAATTAAATACCAGTTAGGTTAGAGAGCTAAGGCACTAGAGGTTGGGGGCACCAATCAGGAAGGGTTTAGTGTAGAAGGTGGCACTTGAGCTCCATCTTGAAAGAAGGTGGAGATTCTATGGGCTTGAAGAACAGCTACCACAAAAGCATGGGGATGAGAGGTAGAAGGCTGGGTTTGAGGAACAGAGAGAAGCATAGTTTGGAGGAACTGAAGAATGTGGGAGGGAAAGTAATGTCCACTGAGACTGAAAAGATAAGTTGGAGCCAACTTATGAAGGGCTTTAAAAGTTAAACAGAGGGGGGGGGGGGGGCGGAGCCAAGATGGCGGAGTAGAAACAGCTCATCCAAGCCTCTCTGCCCCCAGATTCTCCACAAACTATGTAAAAAAGGACTCTGAAAGTCTTCTGGAGCCCCAGCACCCACAGAACGACACAGAGAAGCTGACCTCCCGCTGAGGACAGCCCAGCACCCTGCAGGAAGGACCAGCGCAGTGGTCTGGGAGCCTGCAGCGCGCAGAGCACAGGAGCCGAGCGGAGCCCAGGTCCACGTGAGCCGAGGTTTTAGCCCCAGGGCGGCAGGGCCAGCAGCCGGCTGGAGGAACCCCAGAACACCAGGAACTGTGGAGACGCCAGAATTATCAACATAGACTTGCCTAGGACAAAGTAAGAGGTTAGTGTCCTATGGACTTTGGGACCTGTATTTGGGGAATGCGTCAGCTCCCTCCCCTGGGGGCTAGAAGCCGCTGAGGAGACACGCCATTTTGTAGTTTTCAGAGGCATTTCCGGCTCCCAGCCTACAAATCGTGGGGAGATCCAGCGATCAGTCTTGGGGGGTAATCGCTCTTGCTTTAACCTCCCTGGATCTGGATTGTGATCTAGGGTGGAAGTTGTGGGTGGGTTTACAGCTTGCCAGAAACGGAAGTTGCCCCCCACACGTTCGGGACGAAAATTCCTCTAGCTGGCCTTAAAGCCATAGTGTGGCAACAAGCCCAAAAGTCAAGCAATTAAGTGGCAACATGCCAAGGCAAAGGAAACAGAAAAATGCAACCCTAGACTCCTATTTTGGGGGCATAGAGCGGGAAAAGGACTGTGAGGTCAGAAGTCCTGCTCCAAAAGCCCCAGGGGAAAACATGAGTGGGTTGCAGGCCATAGAGGACCTTAAGAAGGACTTTAAAAATCAAATAAGAGAAGTGGAGGAAAAATTGGAAAGAGAAATGAGAAGGATGCAGGAAAAGTATGAAATGAGGGTCAACAGCCTGACTGAGGAAAACAACACCTTAAAAAATAGACTAACTCAAATGGCAAAGGAGGCCCAAAAGGGCAATGAGGAGAAGAATGCCTTAAAAAGCCGAATTTGCCAGATGGAAAAAGAATCTCAAAAGTTCACTGAGGAGATTCATTCCTTCAGAGTTAGACTGGAGCAAATGGAAGCTAATGACTTTATGAGAAATCAAGATGCTGTTAAGCAGATCCAAACAAATGAAAGATTAGAAGGCAATGTGAAATATCTCATGGGAAAAACCACTGACCTGGAGAATAGATCCAGGAGAGACAATTTAAAAATTATTGGACTACCTGAAAGCCATGATCAAGAAAGAACCTAGAAATCACCCTTCAAGAAATTCTCAAGGAAAACTGCCCTGATGTTTTAGATCCAGAGGGCAAAATAGAGGTTGAAAGAATCCACCGATCACCTCCTGAAAAAGATCCCAAAAAGAAAACTCCCAGGAATATTATAGACAGGTTCCAGAATCCCCAGATCAAGGAGAAAATACTCCAAGCAGCCAGGAAGAAACAATTTCAATATTGTGGAAACACAATCAGAATAGCACAGGACCTGGCAGCTTCTACACTGAGGATCAAAGGGCATGGAATATGATATTCCAGAGGGCAAAAGATCTGGGACTGAACCCAAGGGTCACCTACCCAGCAAAACTGAGTATTTTGTTTCAGGGGAAAATATGGTCATTCAGTGGAATAGAGGACTTTCAAGCATTCTTGAGGAAAGAACCAGAGTTGAATAGAAAATTTGACATCCAGACACAAGAAGCAAGAGATGCCTGAGAAGGTAATCAGGGAAAAGAAATCAAAAGGAACTTATCAAAGTTGAACTATTTACATTCCTATATGGAAAAGCAATAACTGTGACTGATGATATCTTTCTCACTATGAAAATAATGGAAGAAGGTGTGTGGTCATATGAATACATATGTGAATGTGTGTGTATATGGTTACAGTTATATATATGGATAGAGGGCATAAGTTGAATTTGTTGGGAAGGGAGAATACTCAAGGGATGAAATTATGAGGTGAGAGAGGAAAGTGGCAAGAGGAGATGGGGAGAGACAGGGTAGGGTAAACTATCTCATGTAGAAGAAGCAAGGGGAACTGGTTGCAAGGGAGGGGGAGAATAGGAAGGGAAAAAAAAGGCAAATCCACATTCTCATTGAATTTGGTTCAGGGAGAGAATGACATGCATACTAAATGGGATATCTCAACCTACAGCAGAATAGGGGGAAGGGGGATGAGAGGAGGGATGATGGATGGGAGGGCATCCTTGGGGGGAGGGGAGGTTGGAAGTACCCACTATGGAAGAGGGACAGGATCATGTAGGGAATGGACCAGGTGGGGGTGGGATGAGTGGGAGGGAATTATAACCAGCCTTGTACAATATATCTACTATGATAATGTTTTGCATAGCTAGACATGTACAACATATACTGAATTACTTATCTCCCAAGAAGGAATGGGTGACAAGGGAGGAAGGAAATGGATCTGAAATTCAAGGTCGTAACATTAAATGTTTCAAATATATATATAAATACTAGTATTAATACTCTTTTGCCTATAATTGGGAGATAAGATGTGCAGGCATTGGGACACAAAGATTCATCTTCCTCTAATGGAAAAGTCGATGGGGGTATGGGAGAAGGTATGGGAAAGAGCAGATTGGAGGAAGTGATATCTTGTGGGACTACTATTCTGGGAGGTTGGGTAGGGGAATAATGGGAGGAAAATGATTGTAACTCAAAATCTGGCG
>WOXC01003964.1:0-65257 GCA_011680675.1 Gymnobelideus leadbeateri
AAGCTGAACAAGATGACTTACTTCTTTGGTGGAAAAAAAAAATCAGAATTCCAAATGATCCTGAAAAACTATAGGTGGTGAGTAGATTTAAATGGAATTCACTACTTCCTTCAGTTAGAATGGTAATCATCTACATATATATATATATAATGATTTAGGTGTTCCAGTAAGGGAATTAGGAAATTGAGTTGTCATGCATACATTCTCAAGGTTAACAGTGTATTCCAATATATGTAATATCTCATTTACAGAATCATGACTGTAACGTATAAGTTTAATCAATCTGTCTAGGGGTAGAGAGAAGGTTAGCGTTTCTTCTGTACTTTCCTTCCAAAATAATCCCTGGAGCAAGTGACTTACTTGACCCCTGGGAGTTATCTCTTGGAAAACAAATTTGATAGTGGTAAGTTCAGTATAATTCAAAATAATGGTGAAAATATAAAAACAAAATGAGAAAACAAACTATTAGTTTCTCATTAATGTTATAAGAAAGGATAGGTAAAGTCACAGTTGACAATAGCAAAAAAAAAAAAAAAATAGACCTCCTGCTTGATATAAATGTTCAAGCCAAAAAAAAAAAATGGTCGAAAATACACAAGACTAAGGTTAATATAGGAATTTATTGCATATAAGAGTCAGTCAATAAAGATTTTCTAAACCTCTAATACATGCTAGACCCTGTGCAAAACATTGGGAATCCAAAAAGAGGCAAAAGACAGTCCCTGACCTTCAAAGAGCTCATAATACAAGTGAGCAATTTTTTTGGGAATGCAATAAACATTGGTCAAGATTTTATTTAAATACAACATTCAATATACTCACTTTAAAGATCTGTGACTTAATCAGAATCAGTATTCCCTACCCCAATACAGATCACAGTTTCCTATGACTGAGTACATTATCATCAAACATTGCTACAGCTGAAAAATCTGTCACTTAGGTTAATTCTCAGAAAAGAGGCATACTGTGTGCCATAGGTGTTTACAGTGTGGTGGGACCTGTGGAATGAGTAGAACAGAAGTGGAAGGATGGTATGAGGCACAAAAAGTTAAATGAAGAGAATATATAAGAAAGTCCTTAAAAGTATAATAAAACAGGAAAAGTTTTGGAAGCAATTCCCAAAGGGAAAAGAGGAAATAAATAACACAAGGGAAGACTCTAGAAAAAGGGTTCTTAAGCTTTTGTATGTCATAAATACCTTGGAAATTTTGTTGAATTATATGGGTCCTCTTCTCCGAATGATGCTTTTCAATGCATAAAATACAACACATAAAATTACAAAAGAAACAAACACATCATACTGAAATGTAGTTATCAAGATATTCTTAAAAGCAAATTCAGGGAGCCCATGTTAAGGATCTTTTTGCTACAATGATGGGGGAGGTGGGTTAGGTAATAATCATTGGGGATGCTAGGAGGCTAGAAGGCATTGTCTTAAATTAGCTCTCTGGGTTTATTCCTGAAAATAATTTTTACCATCATCTAAAAAAATATCATTATATCTTCCATTGGAATCAATTTTATATCATATGTGATTCTTAATTAACAAAATAAAGTCATATAATTGGAGATATGTCATTTAAAATATAAAGTCATGTAATAATCACCATAGGAGAGGAAAAGAAAATGTAAACTACTTAATAGTTTAAAACATTCTTGCCATCTGTAAAAAAATATTATAATGAGATTATTTTATTTTAAATTTATTTTATAACATAGAGGTCATCATCCATAACACTATTTGACGTGTTTTTGCACTGTCAAAAATGCCAAATTCCTCAAGTTCATGCCTGAGGTGGGAAAAGGGGCACATCAGATTACACCATAGGTGGCAAAAAAGAATGGCTCCAGGAGACTTTCTAGCTTGTCAAGTAGCTACCTCTAAAGAAGGGAATAAACTGCTCTGTCCTCTCAAAAGCCCTTTTCACACAACTCACCTTTATTCTTTTTTTTTTTTTTGCTTTTTTTTTTTGGAGGGCAATTGGGGTTAAGTAACTTGCCCAAGGTCACACGGCTAGGTTTTTGTTTGTGTGTGCGTTAAGTGTCTGAGGCCGGATCCGAACTCAGGTCCTTCTGACTCCAGGGCCGACGCTCTACTCACTGTGCCACCTAGCCGCCCCTCACCTTTATTCTTCAAGCTTTCCCACCCTCCCATTTAGAATGCTTATATCTGAGAATATACACAGATACAAATATATTTGTCTTTTTTTTTCTTTTTTTCTTTTTGGAGGGTTAAGTGACTTGCCCAAGGTCACATTGCTAGTTTTTGTGTTGTGTCTGATTTGAACTCACGTCCTCCTGACTCCAGGGCCGGTGCTTTAGTCACTGTGCCACCTAGCCGCCCCTACAAATATATTTTGGAAATATATTAGGAAAGAAAAAGAAAGTCCTTTTTTAAAAATGCTAGTGCTCTTTAGAGGCCTGTGACACAAAGTTATTGACTTTTCAACCATTATATAGCTCTAATTATATCTTTATGTGTATATCATATTTAGTGATGTTTCTATCTTCAGATGGCTCTAAAATGAAAAGAAAAAAAAGATTGTCAGATTACTAAAGCAAAAGCAAAGGAGGCCATGTCTACCTCTGAATTTTAAAATCAAAGCATTTTGTACACATCTGTAATTCAGGGAGATTATGAGTTCATCCTTGGATGGAAAACATTTTCAAAAAGCTTTAGAGAGACAAGTTCAGATTTTATGAGAATATTAAAAACAAACTTCATAGATTTTTTCCTATCCTTACCTAGTAGCTATTATCAAGCTACTTAGTACAATTCTAGCACTTACCTTATGCCTTTCCTGTATCGATACATTTCACCATGTACCCATGTATAAAATGATTTAAACAAGGTAACTGGTTCTGTTTCTTGGCTAGGACCCAATTAAATAACCACTGATGCAAGCAGTTATTACCTTCTTAAAAGGAAATCTGTGGTTTCCTTATTTAAACTGCTGAGTTTTAATGTCCATCAAAAAGGCTGTTATTGCAATGAATAATTTAGCCACTCCAGTCTACTCCTCCCTATTACACTACAAACATGGTTTCAAGGCAGTAAAAGATACCAGCAGTCTGTCCTAAGATCAGAATATTTGCTATAGCAAAATAGCTACTGTATGTTCCATTATATTTACTCTTCAAAATAATATATTAAACAAAAAAGTATTTGGCTTTAAAAAGGTATTGAGGAATTACTTAGGGGGGTTCAGGATGTCAAATGTATGTGGAGTTGTTGAGCAAACAATTAAATAAAAAGAATTTGCAAGGAAAATCAGCAGGACCCTTTTAAAAAGATGAAAGGTCAATAGATTTGGAGATGTTATGGTGTCATTTCATCTGTTTGTCCCTTGGTGGAGTTCTTGAGTTAGTTTCTCTCTTTCTGTCAACCTGCTTTATATTTCTTTCCAGAACTGGCTATCATGTTTACCGTATTTAACCTTTTCCTTGTCTTATTGTGAATACAAAGTCGATTATAAGTGAAAGCCCATCTTGTCTTCAGCGTGTCTTCAGCGCCTACTTTTTTGTATTCCAGACCATGAACTGTTTCCTCCCCAGTACTCCTTGGAGATGAGGCGACATCGAGGACACTATGCTGTTTTCCAGTTCAGTCACCGAAATTTCTTAACTGTAAAGCAAACTGTGTTAAGTCAACTCAGTGGTTCCGGGGACCAAGAGTATGCGGTGGGGGTGGGGGTGGTTTTAAAACAATCAGCTACATAGAGAGTTTAAAGCAGGAAATTAGACGTAGGGAAAGAATTTAGGCAGCCAAGTATTTTGTAAAATATACATATTAAGGTGGTTTCATGTTTTAATCAATTACTAATCAAGAAAAAAAAAGCCACCAAAACTTTGTTCCTAAGGGGTATTTCCCTCCCTTTCCTTCCCCTAATATGGGGAAAGGGGGGAACTTTAATAAAAGAACAGAAGGAATTGACAAGTGACATTTTACTCCAAATAGCAGATGACACCCAGTCACTCTGATCAATGTACTGCTCAGGACACAGATCTCGTTTTCTTCCTTTAGTTCTGCCCGCCGAAGCATCAGCAGCATCGCGCTCTATAATTTATTGCAGCCGGTTACACTTTCGATCCCATTTCCTTCTGAACCCTTTCCTCTCGGGTTCAGAAGATAAATGTAGCCCCAGGTCTGAGACAGGAGAGGGTTGTAGGTGGGAGGGAACCGGATATCACATTCTCCGAGTAAGGTCTGCTACCGAAGGGTATTAAGTCCCCCAGTTCCCTTTAATGAAATTGCTGGACACTTGTGACAGGGACACGAATACAGCTCGCGGAAATGGGGCGGGGGTGGAGAAAGGGGCTTCTCTTCTCCATCCAGCCTCTGCACTGCCCGGCGGGGAAGCAAGAGATGGTGTGTGTCGGTGTGGCTTAACCAAGGGGCCGGAGAGGCAGTGGGAACCTGGTAAAAGGGCGAGTGAGAGGGCTTCCCCTCACCTACCCTCTTCATCCGGTTCGCCTGACTGCCTCCACAAATTTCTAAGGAATCTCTTGGCTCTGGCACAAGGCAATGAGTAGCTCCTTCATAGACTAACCTAACCTGCTTAAAAGGGGTGGTGGGTCGGGGGATGAGGGGGACAGAAGGGGGAAGGAAGAAGACAGGAAAGGAAGGAAAACGAGACAAGGGAGCTCAGGCCCCCGCCGCCTGGCCCCAGCTGTTCCCCATGCTGGGCACGTCAGCCCCATTTCCCACGCTGGCTTGGCAGAGTGGCAGTAGTGTTGGTAGGGGCGATCATAGTGGGGAGGGTGAATGAGATCTCCCGTTCAGAAAAAAGAAACCAACCCACTGTGAAGGACACAGCACTCACCAGCAGTCGGGGAAAACGCTGGTTTCGGACAAGAGAATCACTCTCCCCCTTTCCTCCTTTTTGAACCCCAAGTTTCTGATTAAGGATGTCTAAGTCCTGGGTGAAAAGGGAAGGGAGTGCCCCCAAGGTGGGGATATCTGGAAGCCAAATGTCTTGAGTCTTGCAGAATCTGGTTAAAGTTGATTTAAGAAGGGGTGGTTAAAAGCGCCACCCCAGCGTGACTACAAGAACTTTGTAAGGTGTGTGGGGGGAGGGTGTGTGTGTGTGTGTGTGTGTGTGTCTGTGTGTGTGTGTCTGTGTCTGTGTAACTGAGGAGTGCACTGCACCATATTTCTAGGTATCGGAATGTACTGGCTCTTAGCCACGGAATCCAGAACGCTTCCCTCCTCCTGCCTACGAGCCCGGTGGGTGAGGGTTTGGGGCGGGGGGAGCGGGATTCTATAAATTCGAATTCCTTAGCAAATATATTGGGGGTTTGGCATTAATCCACTTAAACGGCTGAGAAGGTGCTACGGAACCCAGACAACTCTCCTCTCCCCTTGCCTCTCCTCCCCTCCCTTCCCCCTACTAGCCCGCCGCCCCCCGCCCCCCGCCCCCTCTGTTTCGGGACTGCGGCGGTACCCAGTGAGTCTGCGCACGGGGTTTTTCTCGCTGATGCTGCATATATAAAAGGAAGAGTCTTCTTGGTGGCGGGGCAGGAGGAGGAGTTTCTGTCGCCAGCCTGCTCTCCCCAGCCAGTGAGAAGAAGCCGCGGCAGCAACAGCGGCAGTCGCCACCGCCGGAGTCCTCTAGCTTTATCAGAGTGGGAAATACTCTGTCTGTCCCCAGCACACACTACATACACACTCCCACATCCTCAGTGCTTCTCTCTGGTCCCCAAAGGGAAAGTAGTGGAAATCTCTCTCTCCCCATCACGGCTCGCCCGCCGCTCCCGCCCAAACAACAGCGCGCCACATCTGTTCGTACACTTTATGGGTGTTTTTCTTGTTTAAATCATTCTGCTTCACCACACACATCTCGTAAAGCCAGAGTGCACACTCTGGACGAATTTTTCTTAAGCTTTTAAATTTCCTTTACGAGAAGACACGAACTCTGTATAGCCGAGAAAGGTGGTGTGAGGTTCATTCCCACCCCTCTGTGCCTTCTTGCCTCTCTTCCCTAGAGGTGGTATTTACCTTATAGTCCTGTTTCTTGACCTCTCTCCCGCCCCCCCCCCCCACTTTATCCCTGCCATTCTCAGCTCGGAGTTCCACTCCTTCCTAACTATAGAAATGAATGGGAAAGAGAAGGTGCAGACGCTACAATCCAAACGTAGCGGGAGGAATGGTGCAGCTGGGGGCTGGAGTGTGTGTCTTTTGAAAGCTGGGGAAGCCTAGCTTATGCAAATACCATGGGCGATTAAGTGACACAAAGTCAAAAGAAGGAGAAATTGAACCAGGGACGCTAGATAGACAAAGTTGCCATTAAAGTTTATTTCCCTGTAATCCATGTAGGTGAGGCTACATTTTTGCCCACTGCTAAACGCTGCAGCTTTCTGACTTAAAACGTGTTTATGCCTCAGAAATACAGAGTATTTAACACTGAGCGCCCCCCCCCATCCCTCCAGACATGCAAAAATGACCCGAATGCCACATAAAGAAAATGAAGGTTGATGACCCCCCCCCCCAAATCTTCATATTTGGAAACTCTAAAAGTCTGCCCTCCCCAAAGAGGATCCCTCCTTCTGCCTATCATCAGAGTTTGAGGGTCTCTCTCTCTCTCTCTCTTACACCACTGCAGCTTATCATGGTTCCTCAGAACACTAGATCAGCAGAGTGGGCGCGTGCCTGGTCTCCAGACCACCAGTCATGATACACTTGCCACAGGATGATTCCCCAAATGGCGACACTTCCAAGGGAATTCGCTCAAAAACAGAGAGAAGAGAGGGAAGTGGGAGAGAAAGAGGGAAGGAGAGAAAAGGAAAGGAGCAACGAAATAGGCTTCATTAAATACACACGCCCACACACATACACGCGCGAGCGCGCGCGCGCGCACACACACACACACACACACACACACACACACACACACACACGGCACATTTGTCAGTGGAAGGAGGAAATTTACCAGTCTAGGTTGGGGAGAAAAGTCACTGCAGAGATGACGGGTTGGCAAGAGCAGTAGCAAGTCTCATTGTAGTGTGATATGGCTTGGCTTTAGGAGAACTGGCTGGTGTTTTGTGATCTGCAGATACTCCACTTACAACACTAGAAGCAGCAGCAGAGACAGAGGCAAAGGGTAAGACTGTTCTTTCTGGAGTGCAGCGGTTGGCTCTTCCTCTCTTCCCTCCCTCTCTGTGTATGTACTTCAGGCAGCTCTACTGCTGCTGCTACTGCTGCTGCTGCGTCAGGGAAGAGCCTGTGAGAGCGAGGTTCCAGCAGCTCCCACCACTTTGGGCAAACTTGCTGGTTTACGGCTTATTCTGAGCGGGAGCTTCTCAGTTGCCATTCAACATTTTAAAGCCACAAGCAGCTTTAATGTAAGAGCGCCGGAACCAGACTTCTCAAAGACAGGAAAGGGGACGATACAGTTTCAGAAATCACCTACCATAGCGGTGCAATTCATAGGAAACCGCGGACCGACACTTTTTCCCCCCTCCTTGGCAAATTGGACCCTGTATTTTTTTTTCTTGGCAGCTGACTCTCCCTCATCGCCTTTGCCTTTCTTCTCAACCATGGATGCATTTCTGAATCTGTGTTAATTCACGTGGGGGATCCAGTTACATAGCGTTGGAGTGCTGGCATATTAACAAGAGGCCAATAATCGTCTCTGGACACAGCCTTGTTGCTCACCTTTGAACTGAGAGGCTCAAGTTCATATCTAGTTACCCGCATTGGGACAGTAAGGAAGGAGAGGGAAAGAGTGGGAGAGGGGAAAAAAGGAAAGAGAAGAGGAGGGAGGAGGAGCAAGAAGAAAAGAAGGAGGAGGAGAGAGGGAGAGAGCAAAGAGAGAGAGAGAGAGAGAGAGAGAGAGAGAGAGAGAGAGAGAGAGAGCAGAGAGAGAGCAGAGACTGCAATCTCATTTGTGAATCGCTCACAGTGCTGCAGATCCACATTGCTATAACACATGCAGAGCAAATGCAGGTAAGGCACAGAAACTGCGGATGCAAAAACAAACTTGGGGACTGCTGTGTGCATTTCTTCAGCCTTTGCAAATCCAGGGCAAACGGCTTCTGCAGTTTTGTATGGTTGCTTTGTGACTAATGACCTTGCGCAGAGTTGTTAAGGAAAAAAAAATCAAAACCTCCCCGGAGAAAGAATCGAATATTTAGACGATCTCCGAAGATGGATTTGGCTGCTTTTCTTCTAACCAGAGGGAATTTTCTGCGGACTGTGCTGTAATGCAAGGTGGTCTACTATGAACTGTTCAGCCACGGATATGATTGGGGATTTTTAATTCTCTCTTTTCCCATATTGCCAAAAGGATTTGGAGTTGAGACTTGCTTATTGTAGGACACAGACTCTTCTGAATGAAGCGATTAACATTTTCCTGTGTACAAAGAGAAAAAGCAAATGCTTTTTGTAGTAAGCGTCTTCAGCAAGAGCGTGAATTGTACTAAACTCGAGTAGCAGAAGCAACGATCCGGGAGGGGATTGAGGTGGGGGTGGGGGGCTGCAAAATCGCACTGTATGTGCTCTTCGTTTTATTACCAGACTGCCAAAGTGATTACAGTTAAACCAGAAAGAAGACCAGAGGCAGGAAGAGGGAAATTCATCCCAATCTACTGGGGCGAATCTTTGGGGAGGTGGGGGAAAGGAAGCCAGAACATTGTCCCGTGAACTGTAAGTATTTCAACTGAAACGAGGGAAGGGGGAATCTGCCATCCCTCCCCAGGTGATTATCATCCATTGCATGAATTATGAAACGATAACTTTAGAAAGAAGAAAAAAGGATTTATAATTGATCACCCACCAGACTCTACACGTTGTTCTTTCCCCCCCTCCCCTCCCTCTCGCCTTTTCTTTCCTGGATAGGAGAGAGAATTAGGGGGAGGGTAGGCGGTAGGGACCGGGGGTGGGGGGGAGAAGAAAGAGGGGTGTTTTGTTATAAGGAGCAGTAGCAGCAGCAGCAGGAGAAGATGCTCAAAATGCGGACTATGGGCTTGGTGCGCGGCTGGTGCTGCTGGTGCCTCTGCTGTTTCCTCCTGCCGGTCTCCGTCACCCTGGCCGCCGCCAAGCAGCTCCTGAGATACCGGTTGGCTGAGGAAGGACCCGCAGATGTCCGCATCGGAAACGTGGCTTCAGACCTGGGCATCGTGACGGGTTCCGGAGAGGTGACTTTCAGTCTGGAGTCGGGCTCCGAGTACCTTAAGATCGACAACATCACCGGGGAACTGAGCACCAGCGAGCGCCGCATCGACCGCGAAAAGCTTCCCCAGTGCCAGATGATCTTTGACGAGAACGAATGCTTCCTGGACTTCGAGGTCTCGGTGATCGGCCCCTCTCAGAGCTGGGTGGACCTTTTTGAGGGCCGGGTCATCGTGCTGGACATTAACGACAACACCCCTACCTTCCCCTCTCCTGTCCTTACTCTCACGGTGGAGGAGAACCGGCCGGTGGGAACACTGTACCTTCTCCCCACCGCTACCGACCGCGACTTCGGCCGTAATGGCATCGAGCGCTACGAGCTGCTCCAGGAGCCCGGGGGCGGCGGGGGTGGCGGCGGCGGCGGAGAAAGCCGTCGCGGAGGGGCGATCGAGAGCGCCCCCTACCCCGGGGGTGGCGGCGGGGGCAGCAGCGGCCCGGGCAGCTCCAAGCGGCGTCTGGAGGCGTCCGAGGGCGGCGGGGGCAGCGCCTCAGGCAACGGGGGCCGGAGCACCGTGTTCGAGTTGCAGGTGGCTGACACTCCGGACGGAGAGAAACAGCCGCAGCTGATCGTCAAGGGGGCGCTGGACCGGGAGCAGCGGGACTCGTATGAACTGACCCTGAGGGTGCGGGACGGAGGCGACCCTCCGCGCTCGTCTCAAGCCATCCTGCGGGTGCTGATCACCGATGTGAACGACAACAGCCCCCGCTTCGAGAAGAGTGTGTACGAGGCTGATCTGGCTGAGAACAGCACCCCCGGCACCCCGATACTGCAGCTCCGCGCCGCCGACCTGGACGTGGGAGTGAATGGTCAGATCGAGTATGTCTTCGGGGCCGCCACGGAGAACGTCAGGCGGCTGCTTAGGCTGGACGAGACTACCGGCTGGCTTAGTGTCCTGCACCGCATCGACCGCGAGGAGGTGAACCAGCTACGCTTCACGGTCATGGCCCGGGATCGGGGGCAGCCCCCGAAGACCGACAAGGCTACAGTGGTGCTCAATATCAAAGATGAGAATGACAACGTGCCATCCATAGAGATCCGCAAAATCGGGCGCATCCCGCTTAAAGATGGGGTGGCTAACGTGGCCGAAGACGTTTTGGTAGACACCCCTATAGCCCTGGTACAGGTGTCAGACAGAGACCAAGGGGAGAACGGGGTGGTCACCTGCACCGTGGTGGGGGACGTGCCCTTCCAGCTTAAACCGGCCAGTGACACAGAGGGTGACCAAAACAAGAAAAAGTACTTCCTACATACTTCAGCCCCCCTGGACTACGAGAGCACCCGGGAATACAATGTTGTCATAGTGGCGGTGGACTCAGGCAGCCCGAGTCTTTCCAGTAATAATTCCCTAGTGGTGAAGGTCGGGGACACCAATGACAACCCCCCTGTATTTGACCAGTCCGTGGTGGAGGTCTATTTCCCTGAGAACAACATTCCTGGGGAGAGGGTGGCCACAGTAGTGGCCACAGACGCAGACAGTGGTAAGAATGCGGAGATCGCATACTCCCTGGACTCCTCGGTAACGGGGATCTTTGCGATTGATCCGGACTCCGGGGATATCCTAGTCAATACTGTGCTGGATCGGGAGCAGAACGATAGGTACGAGTTTAAAGTAACTGCCAAAGATAAAGGCATTCCAGTCCTCCAAGGCAGCACCACGGTGATAGTGCAGGTGGCTGATAAGAACGACAATGATCCTAAGTTTATGCAAGATGTTTTTACCTTTTATGTGAAAGAAAATTTGCAGCCCAATAGTCCAGTAGGGATGGTCACTGTAATGGATGCGGACAAAGGGAGAAATGCAGAAATGAGCTTGTACATAGAAGAGGACAGTAACATTTTTTCTATTGAAAATGACACAGGAACAATTTACTCTACCACAGCTTTTGACCGGGAGCATCAGACCTCATACACCTTCAAAGTGAAGGCAGTAGATGGAGGAGATCCTCCAAGGTCGGCCACAGCTACTGTATCTCTTTTTGTGATGGATGAAAATGACAATGCTCCCACAGTTACCTTTCCTAACAACATCTCCTACACTTTACTGCCACCTTCAAGTAATGTAAGAACAGTGGTGGCCACAGTGCTGGCAACTGACAGTGACACTGGTGTAAATGCAGATCTTAACTTTAGTATTGTGGGAGGAAATCCCTTCAAGTTGTTTGAAATTGATGCCACTAGTGGGGTTGTGTCCTTAGTGGGGAAGCTGGCCCAGAAACATTATGGCTTGCACCGGCTAGTGGTACAAGTCAATGACAGTGGACAGCCTTCGCAATCCACCACAACTTTGGTACATGTCTTTGTCAATGAAAGTGTTTCAAATGCTACTGTAGTTGACTCCCAAATAACCCGAAGTTTGCACACTCCATTAACTCAAGATATTGCTGGTGACCCTAGTTATGAAATTAGCAAACAGAGACTGAGTATTGTAATAGGGGTTGTTGCTGGGATCATGACAGTCATCCTGATTATCTTGATTGTAGTAATGGCAAGGTACTGCAGGTCCAAAAATAAAAATGGATACGAAGCAGGTAAAAAAGACCATGAGGACTTTTTTACACCCCAGCAGCATGACAAATCTAAAAAGCCTAAAAAGGACAAGAAAAATAAAAAATCAAAGCAACCTCTCTACAGCAGCATTGTAACAGTAGAGGCTTCTAAACCAAATGGACAAAGGTATGATAGTGTCAATGAAAAGCTCTCAGATAGCCCTAGCATGGGACGATACAGGTCAGTCAATGGAGGTCCAGGAAGTCCTGACCTTGCAAGGCATTACAAATCCAGTTCTCCATTGCCTACTGTCCAACTTCATCCCCAGTCACCAACTGCTGGAAAAAAACACCAGGCCGTACAAGATCTACCGCCAGCTAACACTTTTGTCGGAGCAGGAGACAACATTTCAATCGGATCAGATCATTGTTCTGAGTACAGCTGTCAAACCAATAACAAGTACAGCAAACAGGTAAGATACATGAAAATATATATTAATATATCCATTAAAGGATGTTAACTTTGAGATTGTGCATCTTCTGTTGTGTTGCTTGCTCATTTAGATCTTAAAATAATGTTGCTTTATAAAAGGAACTTGGGCTTAATTACAGCTCTATTCATTGAGTAGAACATTAATTCAGTGTGTTATCAGATTGTTTTGAAAGTTACAAATGAATTTGACAGTCATTGAAGGAACAGTGAAAACAAACAGCATTTTGCCCCTCATTTTTACAAACGACAGGTTTTTTTTTTAATTCGTCTTGATCATACCAACCCCCTGTGTGTATGTCTGTATGGTAACCTTTGACCTGAGAGTGTTTGCCTTAGTCTTGGGTGGAAAGCTACCTCTTAGTAGAAAAACTTTAATTTTTTTTCCTGTGATCTCTGCAAATTGGACATTTTAAAAGTTTTTTTTTTCCTAAATTACACCTTATGTAAGATTTCATGGATTAAGTGGATGCTGATTCATGCAAATGTAGTGCCAAGTCCAGGACATTGAAATTCTGACTGCTTTGACAAAAATGCTTTCTTTGCCATTTATTAGTATGGAAATATGGTACAGAATGACTTTAAAATGCTTTAGTACCTACAAGAATTAAACATAATATGCAACCAGTATTTGCACTTGCCATGTTCAGTATTGAAGATGAAAAGTATTGTTGGGTTGCATGAGCCATTTGTTATTTCAACTGAGCCACAAATACTTTTGTGATCGTTGTCCTGTTTGCAAGCATGTTTTTTTTTTTTTTTGGTGTGCATTATGATGTATTGAGTGTACAAGTGGAGTATTTGACAGTTTTTTATTGGTGAATTGTAGAAACAGTGCAAAATCTATATGAACTTCAAGAAATATGTAATTAAGCTTTACCAGTATTGCCTCAATAATGTTAAGTCAAAAAAATGTTATAATCTTCAAGTAAGATTCATTACATAACTACAGTAGCTATACCTTTTGGAAAAATTGTTATTCTAGTACTGTAGCAACCTATGCTAATAGTAGACCAAGCAACTCTTAATAAGAGTATTAATCTCACATTCAAAGCTTAATTATAAATTCTGCCTTTCTTTTAAAAGTGCTTGGTGGTATGTTAGATGTTGGCCATGGAGGTTTCTAGACTAAATAAATATGTTCATGTATTGTTATAGACTTCTTTAAAGGTACTGTACAAAAGAGATATTGATTGTGTTTTGCTCACTAAATTATTAACACTGTCTTACTAGAAAATATTTTGTACGTGTAGCACTTTGTGGGATCTCTTTGGAGAAGAAAATAAAATCATTATGTTTTTCAGTTAATCAGTCAAAGAAACCCAGGGATACAGCTTTGAACGAAATCAAAAGTGCACATTTTTTAAGTGTCTTTAAATTAGTATCATTTTTACACTTGGACCTGTTGGCTTGTTCTTTTAAGTCTTGGTTTAATGCAATGCCAAGCTTGTGGCAAGTGGTCATAATCTTTCAACTATTTAAATATTCTGTCTCAAGTGTTTTTGTTTTGTTATTTTGAAAAGCAGACTTTGCTTATAATTCTGCTTTAATGATTATCAGAATTGAAGTTAAGCAATAGTCCAGTCAAAATCAATAGTGTCATGCACTTGGAAGTATTTAGATACCACTGGTAAAAACACGCATGTAAATTAATGGCATCCAGTCTTTCCCTAGAAAATAGTAACAACAACAAAAAGTGAAAAAGTAACAAGGAAAGAACTTTACCTAGTTTGACTCTTATTGCCCTGCAGCTTCTGTGGGTTCCGGTAATATTGTTCCTGAGTGGCATTTGTATTCACAATTGTGTAATTTCATACTTATCAAAGGGTATAGATGGTGCCAGATTTATACACATCTCATGAAAACTGTTCCTACAGTTGAGAGGCATTTGGCTTTTCAAATAAGATTTCTTCTATATACTTGCATATCTTAAAGCAGTTGAGATCAGGACTTTTGGCATCCTGTTTAAAAGGCAAATTGATATACTTATAAATAAAATTAATGTTGGTGTTAGTGTCTTAACTGAGCAAAGACATCAAGCAGGAAAAACTATGCTGCACATGAAATGTATCATGAAAGTTGCCAAAAGGATCTGAAGAAAATTTGCATATCTTAGGAGATTTAAAATATATGCAAAGTTTTTAAATCAAGTAAATAGATGCCCTCAAGGATCATGAATAGAAGAGGTATCAATCCCCATCATTGTCATTAGTAATGGATACCTCATATCTATGATTTGGAGAGATATGGACTCTGTTTACAAGATTGCATCTGGTGTAGACATCCGTCATAATATACATGCTCCTTTTTTTGGGGTCATGATTTTGATTTGTATTTTGTTTAGATAATTTTCATCTCTGCAGCCTCCTCGGCATCTAACATAGTGCCTTTCACATACTATATGCTCAAGAAATGTTTGTTGAATTTCCCGGGTTGAATTTTATTTTTATAAACTAAGGCCAATGTGCTAAGCTTTTTCAGAATTACTGAAATATATTTATTGATTAAAATCATAGAAGAAATTGTTTATAACTTTGTTTTGTTCCTGACATTCATTTAGAATTTAGGTTAAAACTTTGATGTCTTGATTATTTTTGATATGGGCTAATCCAGATTCTAGAGTTTCATCTAACCTGTGAACTTTATTTTTATCTGTAGCTTTAGTGAATAACTTTGTATATTCATTAGTTGCATTAACAGAATTTCCTTCCCTTTCATAGTTTCTTGTCTTCAGGTAATTGCAAAAGAAACTTATGTTAACACTGTGAAATTGTGAAAAATGGTGACTCAAAGTTTTTGCTTAGAGGTACATTGTTAGGAGGGATAGCTATGTGGTGGGGTTATAGAGCATTCCACTTTTTGTTTTTTTTACAGATGCTGAGAAAGTCAAACAACTTCTACAGTTGTTCTGACTGGGATCTATTTTCACACTGACATGTGGAGTGGAGAGGTTCTGTGAGTCACTTCAGAAATTGACTCCTTAGAAAACCTGGCTATTTAGTCCAGATCTTCACAGTACCATTATCTGGGTAATTCAGGTAAATGTCCCTGCCCTTAATCTAAATTACACAGATAATTGGACTTTACTGCATTATTCAAATGAGTATTCACCTTTCCACTTCACACACAGTGTGCTCTGTAGAACTTGTGGCTTTCATGATTGTTAAGATGTTTTACTTTTGGACCAGAACTTTAAATAAACTATCTTTAATTTTTAAACCTGTAAAACAATACTACCATCCTGTCATTTTAGGCTTCCCAAAAGAAGATGGTCACTGTACATGAGATTAAATGGAAATACATGGGTCTAGTTAATATTTACTGGTGACTTTTATTTGTTTATATGTGTTTTCTTTTGATTCTGTTTGTATTTCCCAGTGATATTTGGAAAACAAATTGCATTATACAGGCAAAATGTTATCCTATCTAGTGTGCTTAAGGGGTTCCTACCACTCTATTATAAGTAAGAATGTGGAAGCTACACTGGATTAAATACTAATTTTAAAAATCAATTGATAAACTAATCCTGAAATACCAAAAAAAAAAACTCCTAGAGTAACTTTAGCATCAATTTTACTTTGAATAATTGTCTGTTGAATTGTATTTAGAATGTGCTCTTCCCTTAATCAAATGATACTCAATATATTCTGTATAGTGCACTAAAGAGAAAAGAGAGTTGAAATATATTAAGTGATAACTGAAATTATGGAAGCAAATAGATCATTTGCTGCTTTGCTACTAAGCTTTACGTAAATAATCTCTGATAGTAACTGTACTTGTTTGTGTCTATGACATAATCTGAATTTAACTGCAGCATTCATGTTTAAGTATAGGGGTCACCCCAATTCTGCAGTTTAACTTTTGAAAAATGTGATATCTCTAGCATGTTTCTTGTTGGTTATTACTATTAACCCAATTAAAACATAATTGAAATTCATAGGGTTAGATTTTGCTGACATTTGATATGAGATAATATGTCAAAAACTGATACCTAATAAAATTGAGAACATTACCAGTCCAATTCTATCTACTGAATAAAATAACCTGTAAGTGTCTAAGGATATAAAAAGGTCACACATGGATTCCATCTATAATGAGCTAATACAATTTGGGTTAAAATATCTGAAAATCATTTTTCATGCCTGATTAATTTATATGGAAGGCAAAAGAGTTTGGATGATGGTTTAGAAATGAAATAGATTTATATTTTTACTAAACTATGCAATTGATAGGAAATAGCTCATTTCTTTGTCATTGTAACTTTAAGGAAATTTTACATTAGAAGAGAAATCAGTTTTACATATATGTATATATAAAATAGATGTATCTTTATAGACTGTTAAACATCATTCTTAGATGAAAAATTTTATATATGGCAAATATAAAAAATACTGACTTGTCATCAAACAATACTCCTAAATGACAAATAAAGTAGTCATCTGCATAATTTTTGTGCCTAGAAATATAAGGATGATAGTATTTTATAACTAGAAGAAAAGTTGGAGGTCATCTTGTATAATACCCACCTTTTACAGGTGAGGTAACCAAGGCCCAAAGAAACTGTTTTGCACAAGGTCAAATAACTCAGTAAGAGAGCCCACTAGCTCTCAATGTAATATTCTTACCACCACAGCATACAACGTGTAGAAAATACATTCTTATTATATGTTTGTGTTATTTATTAATATAAATACATATTTCTCTTGATATTTAGACTACTCTAACTTACATATAGAACTCTGCAGGCTGTACTATAGAATCACACATAATAAAAACCTTTAAATTCTGAGAATTAACTACTCTTAGTATGAGTAGAAGAAAATATAATTTTTCTTTTTTAGGTGACATTTTAAATTAAGTAATGATGTCTTTGGTCATTCATTATTCCGTAGAGTAACATTCAGGAGTTATTTTGGTTTAAAATTAAAAAAAGACTAAAATCTCAAGTTAATTAAGCAGTCCTGTCCTTAACATTGAACAATAATGACTTGACCTATCTCTGATCTCTCTCCAATTATGATAGAGCATATACACGTGGTTGTTGTTTATATGTTTTGGTACCGCAACTCACTTAAACATCTTTTAACTTTATATTAGTCTGGTAAGTGAACTCACTAATCAGCAAGTCAAATTTGTCCTATGTGATTTTTCTAGCAAAAAAAATTTAAAGAATACATACATTGTATATTTTATTGAGCTTCATAGAACACTTACAACCACCCAGACATTTTTCAGTTAATTCTAGGAAGTTAAATGCTAAATATAGGTACTAGTAGCATATGAATTATTGACAAATTGTGAAATCTCTACTCCAAATTCTATTCCTCACTAAAAGCATCGACTTTATTCCCTGCATTGGGATTTAGAAGTCTTGAGGCTGAAGTAAATATTTGTTTATTTATGAAATACAACTTATAATTATATATATTTTGTTACTTCTGAGTTTACTGTGTTTATCTTTAATCTGGGTAAAACTGATCTAAAGAAATATAAACAATGATCCTCTTTTTATTGACTTTAATCCATATTAAATAAGCTAACCTTCCCCATATATTTTTACGGGAAGCTATTTTTTAAAGCATTTTAAAGATGTTGTGTTGTGCTACATTACATGGTGCTTTATTTAGCATGTGTTATCTGAGAAGACACATTCCAAGAAGAATTAAGCTGAAACCACTAGAACTAATCGTAATTATCACTTCTGGTGAATTAATGTATTAAAAGCAAAGTAAAGGTTTATTTTCAGGAATTTAGTGATGTTTGTATTGAACTCTAGGGCTGTATACAAACACAAAAACTTGTTAAAGCTTCCAAATAGTATCTAACAGTTAACTTTTTTTTGGCATACATTTATTATTTATTAACATAATTTGCAAATGAAAAAAATTTAGCTTGCTAATATCTCAGCCAAAGTATTCCATTTGGCATATTTAAATTAGGAAAAGCATGTTTTCAACATATTCTACCTGCATAAATCTTATTTTCCTTCTTTCAGATTCATCCACATCCATACATTACGGTGTTTGGCTGAATTCCACTCTAAAATGATGCTCTATTTGTACCATACTGTGATGACCTTGCTACTCTGAAACCTGGTGGAGCCTGCACTTGGCCGTGGGGTGTCAGCCAATCACTACTTGTTCCATTTATTGTTTTGTTTTATTTTCAATATTTTTTGTTATTATCATCAAAGGAAAGACTATAATTGTAATAACAAATAAACTTGTAAAATAACAAATACAAATATATTTAGACAACAATCATATGACTGTGCCTACATCATATCAAAATAACCTCTGTTGCCTTTGTGGGGCAGATTCATACAAAGACTTCTTTGCAATGTAGGAATAGTTGATTAATACATTTCTTTAAAAATAATTCAATAAAAATAGAAATCCCATTTATTATTTGGCATTTTGTAAACAACTAGATCAAGAAAAGACAAGTTCACCAGATTTTCATTATATAAGCCATTCTATAAAAGTAAACCAGAAAAACCACTAGGTTCTCTCTCTCTCTCTTATTCATACACACTGCAAATGAACATATTTTTAGGAAGATATTTAGAAATTATCTGGCCACATTTGAACCTTGAAAAATGTATACATCTGTTTATGTACTAAGAATTGTCTCTTCTCTGTCCAACTAAGAAAACATTTTTCTCTCCTTAAATTTCAAAACATTGTCCAAAACCAAAGTTGAAGATTTTAAAAAGATTTTCTATATAATTATTTGGGAAAGCCTAGTGTTTTTCAGCTGGGAGTATTTCCAGAAGCCTTTAAAAGCTTTAATGTTTGCTTTTTAACAGTATTCATAGGTTACTACTATGATATTTTAACTATTTTATTATTCAAATATTTGTTTTCTATAGGTGTTATTGAAGATGAACCTTTGATATATTTATTGTGTGACCTTATGGACAAAACAGCATTTTAGATCAATAAATCAATATTGAAACCAATATTAGAATGGTGAATGGAGTGAGCTAGTGAGAGGCAACAAAATAAAAAATTTTGTGTGCTGGCCTCCTCTGACTCCAGTGCTCCTCTGAATGAAGCACCATACTATAATACTGTTTTGGGTTGTGTTGGATACAAGGGATGGAGAATTTATTCAGGTACAAGGAAGAGAGAGAGAGGAAAGCCAGTTTACAAAATCATTTCCCTCCTCTCTATACCTAACTACCTATTGCCACTAATGATCAAACGGCATGCTTAGGCAAAATGTTATAGTCTCTTTCCTACATGCAACAGGGTATGTCTTGCTGTGCTCTGGAAAAAGAGACATACGTAGAAAAAGTAAGGAGGAGAGTCTTATTTACTCAGTTTTGGATAAATGCATATTCTCTTGGTAGTACAGAGAAAATAAGCAGGACACACACATGACCTCTGATTCTCTAATATATTATATAATCACCAAAACAATGGAGAAAATATATTCCAGATTATTGAAATCTTAGACACAGATCTAATACCAGAATTAGAAGGAACTTCAATATCATTTAGTGTTCAACCACCTCATTTTACAGATGAAAATGACACTACTCAGAGGATGTTAGAGATTTTGCCCAGCATCTTACAATTAGTAAGGGACAGATCAATGTGAAATATCTGTGGGGCAGTTTTAGAAGAAAGGTATCAAAGAGTAACCATTGATATTGTTAGCAGAAACACTAGTGTTATTCTTGAATATCTGATCCTCAGTGAAATTGCTGCCTAACAGTTTATTAGTGACTAATATTGGATGGAGAGCATACTCACTAATTTCATAAAGAACTGAACATAACCTGATTGTATGCAAATGTGTCAGAAAAAAATAACCTTAGGGTTTGTGTCATACCAGCAGGGAGCTGAACACGCTTCATCAATGTAGGATTGTTATTTAAAAGGAAGATACTGTTATTTATCTAAACAAACATAGGGAATATGTATTTTCATAATTTTCTCCTATGATAAAGTTGCTATTTACCTTTTGTTTTATATAATATTTTTATCACCACAACTTCATAAGATAATGCATGTGATTATATAAAGGTGAGTATATATGCTTTACTTTAGGTCTAAATGTGAAGTGCTCCACCATCAGAAGGAAATGCACTTGGAATTATTTTTCCAGTAATGGAGCAGATTTCCATCAATCTGTCTAAATGATTTCACTCAGTTTCCTTAGTGACCAACAAGTGGTACCTTTTTGGTGACAGATGACTGGCAAGAGCAATAAGTAACCCTGGAGGAGGGTGAAGCCCCATAGAGATCAAACCCATGACCAGAGCTTCATTAGCATGGTATTCTAACTAGCTGGACTAAATGTTATCAGTTCTGCACTGTAATTATTTCTGAAGAATGTGAAGGAATCATAAGTTTTGACAAAGAAACAATGATGTAATAGAAATGAAAAGGACCGTAGTTTTGAGATATTATTTATGAGGAAATGTTAAAGAATTAATTAGTAGAAGAGAAGAACACAAGAAAGATTTACAAGTATTTAAAATATTAATAAAGAGTTATGGGGTGGCTAGGTGGCACAGTGAGTAGATCGTCGGCCCTGGAGTCAGAAGGACCTGAGTTCGGATCTGGCCTCAGACACTTAACGCACACACAAACAAAAACCTAGCCGTGTGACCTTGGGCAAGTTACTTAATCCCAATTGCCTTCCAAAAAGGAAAAAACAAAGTTGTTTTCCAACTACACAGGGAGCCAGAAAATCAAGAAATGGGCTTGAGGTTTTAGGTATTGCTATAGAAGCACATTAGTGTTCTTGGGTATTAAATTAATGAAACTTAAATAAATTATTTCTTGATACACAAAGTGATATAGATGGAAAGAATATTGAATTCAGAGTTTGAAGACCTGTCTTAACGTTAAGCTCTGCCTCTAACTAGCTGTATTATTTTAAAGAAGTCATTATTCTCTATGAGCCTTAGTGAAGGACGCTTCGAGTTTCATGGGTCTGTAAATCATTGAAATTGTTTTGTTTTGTTTTAGGTAGTGGTTGTTTTCATTTTTCCTCATTTGTTTTTTTCATAAGATAGTTTAGGCAAAAGCCTTCTAGGAAAACAGTCCATAAAAGGGAACTCTTTTTTTTTTTTTAATCACAGAGCCTTTTAAAAAACCTCATAGAAACTTTCATGTTACATGATAAAGCTGTAATGTACATTTTCTGTTACTTCCTTGTACTTGGAACAGATTTCAGTTGCATAGTGAAGACAGTGCAATTTGGAGATAGTAAAAAATAAAGTAATTGGATTCAGAAACAAAAATTTAGCTAATTTTAGGAATATACCTCAAATTTAAGAGCCTTCATGAAATTCCCCAAGAAAATTCCATTGTGAAATTCCTTACATGAAATACCCTTAGCAAACTCAAGCAATTTTTAAAAGGAAAAAATAATCTTACTCTAGATAATCTTTGGAAGTTCTTTTCAATTTTATAATTCTAGAATTCAAATTAAACAAGAGTACATAGTGTGGGGGAATGGGGGAGGGTGTGGGTGTGATTGTGTAGGATTTACTTTTGAAGAAACTTGACTTAATTTACAAACTAAGAGATTTGGGGGGGATTTTTTTTTTTTACCAATGTTTAACACTTCCTCAGATGTTTCTCACTACTAGAATAGTGAGAAAGCATATGGTAAAGGAGTAAACCAAAATTGTTTCTTTGTCCAGTCTTCTCTAGGCCCTTAACAGGACTTGGGTCCTCCAGCTCATGATAATAGTTCATAATGATAGCACCTCCCTCTTAAATAGTAGATTACAATTTACAAAGTTCCTCACAAATCTGAGGGGTGCGTAAATATTGTTATTGTCTGTCAATTTGCAGTTGAGGAAACAGAATCAGAGGACCTAAAGAAAAAAGTTCTTCCCTTAGGTTGGTTAGTTTTGATGTTTGGACTTGCTGACTTTTTTTTTAATTTTTAATTTTAATAGTGCTGAATAGCCTTTGCCCTCCAGGGTCAAAATTTTTGTGGATCCCTAAGCATTGTTCTTTCCCTGACCTTGCCAGTCATTTAGAAAGTGTTTGCAAAAGGAGAAATAAAACTCTTGTGGAGGCCATACTCTATGTGATTCTACATTCATACCTGCAATTTTCTGCAGAGAAAACTAGAATCACCTCCCCTTCTTTCCTGGGCTATTGTAAAGACAAATTTCCTTTTGAAAAGTTCCCTTGAAGTTGCAAATCTCTGTCAGTGTAGAGGCAGAGTACTTAGTCCACAGTATAGAGTCTTCATAAATGTTTTGGGGTATAGTATAGTGAACTCTCTAGATTTTTGAGTTTTATGGGGTTTTTTGTTTTTGGATTTTTTTTTTTTTTTTGCGGGGGGAAGGCAGGGCAATTGAGGTTAAGCGACTTGCCCAAGGTCACACGGCTAGTAAATGTTAAGTGTCTGAGGCTGGATTTGAACTCAGGTCCTCCTGACTCTAGGGCTGGTGCTCTATTCATTGTGCCCCCTAGCCACCCCAGTTTTTTATATTTTTGAAGGCTGAAATCATCTGAAAAATGACATACAAAAATACATTCTTGGAACTATTGGCAATGAAGTTTCATGTGTCTGTATTTTAAATATTTCTACTCAAGATGACTTTTTAACTGAGTTCTGAGCTCCTTACATGTAGGTTTATGATAATTTCTTACAAAGCAGGCAATAGGGCCAGACTAAGGTTGAGGTAACATGGATTTGTTAACCTAAGAGAATCCATATCTCAAAAACTTCTCCCCTTCCCATACCATCAATTAGTGTTGTACTTGGAATAACATTCTCTTTTGAGGTGCATATTGTGCTTCTAGGTTAAGCTTTATTCACATATAACTTTGAAGTACCTTAATTAGATAATAAATTCATTGCTGACATGGCAATAGACCTGTAGCTCTAAGATGCTCATGAGAAATCATTGGGTGTTTAGAGGCAAGTAAAAAGCTCCAGGCAGGAGTTGACAGGAAATCAAAAGAGGAGTGACTGTAGGGTTGTTAAGACAAATTTGATCTTCTTTGCAGCTTTGCTTAGAGCTCTTGACCATTATCCCTATGTGCTGCAGAAAATCATTGTCCTAACTTTTCTGATGCCCAAATTAAACTTTTAGGATTAATTTAAAATATAGCAAACTCCATCTTTTACCCATTTTGTTTCAAACTCTCCAATTCAGGTACCAATTCATAGCTTGAAAAGCCATCCTTGGTTTCCAGAACTCTTCAATTTTCCTATGGGGGGTGGGGGGGATAGATAAAGTTAGAAAGAAAAATAGAAGCAGAGAAAATGGGCATGTATCTTCCTTCCTCTTAATGACTAGTATACATGAGTTTTTGATGGATTTTCTTTTAGAGGAAACCTTAACCCTAGCTCTCCAACATTAAAAATGACAACAAAAAGAAATGTATCAAACAATTAAAAAAATAATTATGCACAGTCAAACAAAAACAAATTCCTGCAATGTTCCTGTGCAAAAGTAAAACTTCATTAGGTAGTATACTTCATCATTCCTTTAAAATCATAGTTGGTCACTGCATTAGATAGCTATCTTTACAGTTTATATTGGAAAAGTATTACCTATTGTTAGACTCTAGTTCACTTAGCTATCCCTGATAATACTGCAATTTGCAACTCATTACTTTTTATTATTTTCAATCGTATACAACCTGTTCTTCCTAAGTTGGCTCATCAGAATATTTATATTTTAATGTTGCAGTGAATCACCCCCATTTCTTTTTCTATCTCTTTCTGTATATTATCTTTTGTTTCATATCACCTGAATTTCTCCTAGTATCCCAGTATTTAAGTTGCTTTCAAATGCTAAACATCCTTTACTGTATATGGTTAGTTCTATAACTATAAACACATTTTTGTGCAGTTTAAATAGCCTATGGATCTCATGTGTTTATAAAATATTTGCTTATATAATTGTGTGTTTATAAAATATTTACTTATATAATTCCCCTGACTTCTTTATGGAAAGCTAAAGGTAGGAACATAGTAAGTCATTGACTCCCCCAAATTTTGTTGCAGAGCTGTTGAATTTCAGAGGAACTGTGCAGAAAACACCCAAGGTGAACAGAGAGGGAAAAATATTTGAACTGCACAGTCATATCCTCAAAATTCTAAATTAGAAAACTTTTCCTTCTGCCAACCATTAACTGCTTAGTCTACACGGTCAGAGCATGCTAGTTGTTTTCCAAATTGTTTTCACGTATTAGAAATGGACCCTTAACACATTTAACTACCCACTGCTTTATAATTTACTAGTGGGAGTTCTTGTAAAGTCATTTATGGTCCCCTCATCAAGGTCAGAAGACCTGGATTTTATTTTTGACTGTGACAGTTTCCTTTCTTTGGGTTGCTTCACTTCCTCAGTTGTGTTTCCTCACCTAAAAAATGGCTTATCAACCTAGTGGAATTACTGTGAAACCTATAATGCCCTATATTAATCTAAATTACTGTCATAGTGTGTGATTCATGAAGAGGAACCTTAGTATGGTGGATAAAGGACTGGCTTCAGTTAGGAAGACTTGTTTTCAAGGTTTTGCCTCTGACACATATAGGTTCTGTTACCAGGAACAAATCCTTTAACCCTCAGCCCTCTAGGCAATTCTCTAGACCAGGGATGGGAAACCTGCAGCCTTGAGACCCAGCTGCACTTGAGGACCTAGGAGGCCACATGTGGCCTAGAGGCCGAAGGTTCCCCACCCTACTCTAGACTATAAATTGTCCTTGTTGACCTGCTTTGGTAGAGGAAGTTCCTCATTGGTAAATCCCCTTTATTAATGAAATAATTGGTCAAGGGTCTATTCTATCCAGGAATTCATTGAGACCATTCTTGTAGCTATTATATTTCTGTATACCAACTTATTGATGGTAACATATTACACAAGGTCAGTATCCACTGTGAACTCCAAAAATACGAATGCACTGTAATTGTTTGAAGCTTACCTGCTTTAAGCTTTGAGACCTCTTTACCCTATCATTAGTCTTTATAGGTAGATATTCCCTACAGTAAGTAGTCTACTATTTATTCAACCTTCTATTACTTTTGTGGTTCTTTTATTCCGTTAGAGATACAATCTAAAGGAATTCTCAACTTAAAACTAAAGGGGGTATTATGATACAACATTGTTAACCAGGATGAGATGATTTTGAAACGAATCCTTAGTGATTATAACGTTCTTTATTATTAACATTTAGATATAATAGTCAATACTTTAATTTCCTTCAATTTGAATTTTCTCCATGTATAGCATCCTTCTCTCTATCCAATCACATTCCCGTTCCTGTACATTAAATCAAATGATCAGATTGTCCTGGATGGATAAGTAGAGTTTTGTCTTGTTTTTTTTCTCCTTTTCTAATTAGGCCTAAAATATAATGAAGTCATGTTTTAATAATTTGTTTTCATTGAATAATTTATGACTTCTGAGAGACCTAGGATTAAGAGTTCCCAAAAGTTATGGAAACCATATCGGGAAGTGAGCACTCCATCTTCTCTTTTGTGATGAAGAGAGGGAATCAGAGCATATAGGTTGATGTGCATACTGGATATTGTTAAAACAGATTTTAAAGAGTTTGAAGAAAGGATAGGAAGCATCCACTGGACTAAAATTCTACAAGGGAAATAAACCAGGAAGACTAAAGAACTCTCAAGAGTGAAATCCTGAAGGCACAGAGTAACATACTTTGAATGCAGAGGAAAGATGGGAGGTGGAGGTAGGACGGGGGATTATCTAAAAAAAAACTAAGGTGGATGAACAGGAAAGTCATGAACAATTTCAAATTTTAAAAGAAAGAAAATGGAATTAAAGATTAATAGTGGAGGATGAATACAAAAGCACTGCAGAGTGTTCTAACAGTACTGTCAGAATGAGCTTAGGCCAGTAAGGAAGCTAAGGATAACAGGGCTTTTTAAAAGCAATATTGAAGAAAAACGAATCAAAAGAAGGACAGGATTATTGTTTAGGGGCTGATGGGTCATTGATAATGACCATGGGGGAGAAGGCAGAGATGCTTGTTTATTTCTCTTTTGTTTGTCAAGAACACTGACATTTGAATTGGAAAGGATAGAACCAAAATAATTAATAGAGGACTGAAACCAGAGGGAAATAGGAAGATAATATAACAGCAGTAAGCTGGTCATGATGAGTTCAAGCCACTAGACATAGGCAAATTATATCCTGGGGTGCCAAAAGAATGGGCTGATGTGATTATTAGGCCTGTCAGTGGTTTGTTTGTTTTTTTAAGCAATTGGGGCTAAGTAACTTGCTCAAGGTTACACAGCTAGTCATCATTTATGTGTGAGTGCTCATTTTCTGAGGCCGGATTCGATCCCGGGTCATCCTAACTACGAGGCCAGCGCTCTTACTCACTGTGACACCTAGCCACCCCTTGTCAGTGTTTTTGACAGACTTTGGAGAAAGGAAAAGGTGTCATGGTAGTTTCCAGAAAAGGGAAGAGGGTAGATTGTGAAAATTGTAAGCAAATGATTTTGACTTAGATTCCTGGCAAAACTCTAAAGTGTATTATTAATAAAGTTTTTAGTCATGAATATAAAAAAAAAGATATAGGAGTTGTCACATAGAATAAAACTGGCCTCAAGAATCTAACTTTTTAGACAAATACTGTTTCCTTTTTTGAAAAGTTACTAGCCTAGTAAATAAGGGAATAGTTGACCTCAATTTTAGTGAAACATTTGATACAGTTTCTCTTTATTTTTACAGATAAGATAAATTCAGGATAGATAGTATTATTAGGATTAGGTGGCTTTAGAGTTGCTTGAATAAATTGTCCGAAAGAGTAGTAATGATTGATGTCTACTTTGAGGGAGGTCTCTAATGAATTGTGTCAGAGGTCTGGGCTTGGTTCAGTGCTATTTAACATTTTTATCATTGACTTAGATAAGTGCATAGATGTCACACATATTTGCAAAGGATATATTAGTGTTAATATGTTGAATAAAATAGAAGTCAAAAAGATCTTGACAAGTTGGTGTTTTGAGCTGAATCCAATAAGAAAATTTAATAGGGCTAAGTGTAAAATAATGCAGACCTCAGCTTTACAAGGTCAAGAAAAGCACTTCATTTGAAAAAGATCTTAGTGTTTTAGGTGTACTGCAAACTTAATATCAGTCAACAGTGTGCACTTAAGCAGCCAAAAATCAGCCAGCCAATAAACATCTACTAAGTGCCAACTATATGCAAGGCACTATGCTAAATTCTAGGATACATAAAAGGGACAAAAGACAGTTCTTCCTTTCAAGGATCTTACAGTCTAATGGTGGAGACAACATGAAAACAAATATAAAGCAAGCTATATATAGGATAAAAAGGAAACAACAGAGGAAAGGCACTAGAATTAAGAGGGTTTGGGGAAGACTTCCTGTAGAAAGGAGGGTTTTAGTTGGGCCTTAAAGGAAGCAATTTTGCATTAAAAGTTATTGTGCCACTCTCAGAATAGTATACTAACCTGGGGCATTCCTTTGTCTTTTTAAAAGTGTTTTCTAGCTTTCTGGTCTCAAGACCCCTTTACACTCTTAGAAATTATTGAGAACCTCTACTCCCCAAAGGATTTTGTTTCTGTGGGTTATATCTATTGATATTTAACATAATAGAAATTAAAACACTGCAGTATTATGAAAATAGTTTTGAGCTTGCAGACTCACTGAAAAAGTCTAGGGAACCCCTAGAGATCCCAGACCTCACATTTTTTTTAGGACCACTGCTTTGGAATTGTGTGTGTGTGTGTGTGTGTGTGTGTGTGTGTGTGTAGATAGATAGAGATATGTTCTGTAAAATAAAAAAAATAAGACTTTTTTTAAAAGAATGATGGTACCAGTTCTACCCCTGCCTTGTTTACCTCTTGGCTTTTTACCACTCTCTGTTCTCTCAATTGCTTATCTCAGTTGCCCAGTGGCCCGAATTCAGAAATCCTCAGACTCCCTTCTTTGATTTTCTTTCACCCCCAGTTCTTATTTTGTGTATTTCCACCTGATCTAGCTCAGCTGATTTGTATTTTCTTAAAATCAGCAGTGGTCTTAAGCCAAAGGTTTTTTGTTTGTTTGTTTTTAACTGGACTTGTGATTTCACCAGCAAACTCCTTCTCCCAATGCAAATGTGCCACAGCTCTACACCCCAGAGTTTTAGAGAGTTGCTTTGGGGCACTGAAAGGTTAAGCTGCTTGCTCAGGATCACACAGCCAGCCAGTCTGTGTCAAGAGGCAAACATAAAGCCAAGTCTTCTCTGAGGCTAGAGCTGTTCACTATAACCCACTGAAATGAAATTCAAATTTATAGTGTGTACTCTTTTTAAAATTGAGAAATCATTCTGTATTTGAAATGCATATGGTTATTTCCATACACATGCTATGCAGCAGTTTGGTGCAGGGATTATAACAGCCTAGAGCCAGGAAGACCTGAGTTTAAATCCAGTCTCAGATACTTATCAACTGTTTGACTTTGGCAAAGTCACTTAACCTCTGTTTGCCTCAGTTTCCTCAACTGTAAAATGGAGATAAAACAACAGGACCTATTTCGAAAGGTTGTTGTGATGATCAAAGAAGATAATATTTTTAAAGCACTTAGCACAGTGCCTGACATAGTAAGTGCTATCAAATGTGTCTTCCTTTTTCTTCTGTGGTCATTAATTCACTTTAATCAAGAGTATTGGTCACATCTCTGAAAAGGTGCTTGGTAAGAACTGAGTGCTTGATCAGTTTCAATTCAACAACCATTTTCCTTCTTTACCCTTCCTAGTTTCTTTTTTCCTAGAGAAGAACTCAAGGCATTTGGAATTTGAAAAAAAGGGGGAGATTTCTAGTCTTCCTACTTCTTTACCTAAAACAGGGCCTTAGTTTTTCAACCACACCTCCTTTCTTCCAACATGAAGATTTACTTCTGATAGTCAGTAGTATGAGAATTATAGCTACATCTTTCCTATTATACACTTACTGTGTGCAATCTGTAAGATCCCATTCAAGTATTCTTAATAGATTCATTATTATAGCATCATCCTGTGACCTTAGCAAGAACTAACTTGTGTATATGTCATCCCCTCTCAGAACTTATCATTACACATAAACTGCATATTCACGTAAAAATACACTTTCACTTAAAAATAATAATAATTTCCTCACCAGAGGAGACTTCCTACAAGGTTACCTGGTTATGCTGACACATTATTGAGATTGATGGAAAATTTTTGTATCTTTGTAAAAACTAAGAACTTGTGTGAAAATATATTAGGGTAGAAAATACATGCATGTTTTTCTACCAATTTAAAGGACAAATAGCCAGTTTTGGATATGTAAGTGCATAGATATTACTGAGCACTTTCTATGGTTTTCAGTATTCATGGAGATAGTACGTTTAAACTTTATAATTGTCTTTCCCCACCCCAATAGAGGGTTTTTACAACCTCAAAACAACATTTTTTTAAACACTAAAAAATTCAGTATGAAAATGTTAATAATAACAATATTGAAAAAAACACCAGAATCTACTATTTCTGGTATCTATAACAGAACACAGGTTTTTCTCTAAAACCAGTGCTTCAGCTCAGGCCTTCTGATTTCAATTCTAGTACTCTTTTTTTTTCTTCATTACTAATTCTTTGTCTTTTAAACATTAATAGCTACATTAAAAATTACAATATTTCAATCATAAAAATGATGTTACAATATTATTAAAGACAATTACTTTCACAACTGCAAAGAAATAATGAGTGGATTTCTAGACATTGTGGCAAAAACAGCTGATGTGGATCAATGGTCTCTTGGCTCTCTGTCCCAGTACTCTTTCCATGAGACACCAGTTCATACACAATCAAATCAGCTTTGCTTGTTATTCTTAAAGGACTTACATATTCAGTTTTTAGTCTCTTCATTATACACTTGAAGTTAAATTGTTAAATTTTTGCAAATAGTAAGGCCTTACACCATGCTACATAATAATCATTATGATTAATGCATGGATTTTAGTATACCAGGAAATGTTTCATTTCCTATAGAGGATATCTTGGGCTACAGTCTAACTGCATGATTTCATGTTTTGTATTCTTTTGTTTTTCATCATTTGATTGTATTCACCTAGAGAGTATTACATCTAATTGTAAACTACTGGCGATTTTAATAGATTCATTATTCATTAACTTAGGAAAAATTTTGATCAATCTTGATTGCCACTAACCTATGTCTTCCCATTCTGTGCAATATGAAATATTTTAATAGATAAAAGAGGGGGAAATCAGATAAACTTGTTCATGTAGTTATATTTTAATAAATTAATCATATACTTAAATATTAATAATATAAAAGGTGCATTTGACATACTTAGAAATTATTGTAAGAATTGTAAATCAATTAAGTTTCTTATAGAGGAATTTAATTTTTTAATTTTTAAAATTTAAAGTAGATATTATGGAATAGGCTTTTATTTTTTATAATTTTGCATTTTGTAAATGGAATTTTAATAGGTTTTTCATACATAAAGTGGCCGTTATATTTAGGAATATATAGTTCAGTGAACATAACATGTATTTAAAATAGGAAAAATATTTTAAATTGTTACCTTTAGTTATTTCTATGAATCTCATACTTACAGAATCTTATATTTCTTAATTAAGAAGTATATGCTAAGAAATGCTCCCTTATTTTTCTACTAGAAGAAAGATGAAAATCAGAATCTGTGGTAATTACTAGGCTTTAAGACTGGCTGCTTTTTGATAGAACACTGTAAAACAGATTTTTGACTTGTGTGGTATTCAAGAGGGAATGGTTTCTACTTTATTCTCTTTACTGTGTAGATATGGAAAAATAAAATGATAACATTTTACAATTGTTAGCACAAATTATACAATTCAGGATCCTTTTACTGTAATTTCAAGTGCTAGATATAGAGGCTTAAAAAAAAACCTCCTATTAATCATTAAATATATAAAGTGTCTGAACTCTTCAAATTAAATGGTAACCTTCGGAGAGAATTAATGCTACAGAAATATAAAGGGGCTGGCTAAAGCTCTACTCCATCAAATGTTTCTAAAAGGCTTTATGTATTTGTAAGACTTCATGATCCACTATTGATGCAAATTACTAAGGATAAAAGAAAATCCATCTGTTATCAAAGAAAAAAAAATAAACGAAATGAGTCCAAGGATTTGAAAGATTTAGTATTAAGAACTAGGAATTCATACTTTTTGATGGGTTTATAGTAATTGACAGTAGAAAAGATATTCTTTTAGAATTCACAAATTAAAAAAAAAAACTAAAGGAAAATGATTTTCCCATAAAAGCTTTTCATGTAACTTATTCTATTTCGTTTCATAAGTCAGAGATCTTCAATAAACAAATATATCCTTTCATAGAGTTTGGCATTAAAAAAATTATCATCCTATCTAATCAAGTTATCTGTAGCTAAATAAACATTTCAACAGGAGACATTGGTTTACAATCTACTAGGATTCAGATTAACTGGCATGAGAAAAGATCTGAAGCTAGCCTCTTTAGTCTGCAACTAATTGCTGTTAATAATACTATTTTTGCCAAAGGCAGTACTTTCTATCTTGACACAAGGGTAGATTTCACTATGGATTAGTTTTACAATTAAAGGAATATATGCTATAATGCACTGATTAATTTAAAAAATTAAAATCTTCAATTAATTTAAACAAATTTAAACAAATAGGAATGCCTACTAGGCATAACTTATAGTACTAGATATTTCATAATGACTCTAGTTTTTACTTTCTAAAAAATACACCTTAAATTCTCAGTTAAATATGCTGCATGAAATATTGCTGGAATTGAAGTGTTTTTAAGCATTTAAAACTAGCATTTCTCAATCTTGTTGCCCTCCCACCCCCACCCCCATAACCCACCTAAATGCTAATAAGACTTCAGGTGCTCAGTTGTTCCTCTTGCAAATGTTGAGGATTTTCTCCTAATCTCTTGATTAGTAGGAAGGATTGTAGTGAGAAAACCTAGGAAGTGGAGGGGACTACTTTTCTTATTCCTGTGCCTTCATTTGATTATTGTTATGCCTTCCAAACTCCTGTGCTGGGCTTCTATTTACCACCTTTTTTTCCTTTGTTGGATAAATATTGACTTATAACCTAAATTTTAGGTAAGACAGCAAGTCCTTTTGAGTTGCTTTTAATATTGAATGGCATTTAGATATTGTAAATAAATCCACAATTGTCTAGGTCAACATAGGCCAAGCAAATTGATGCCTGAACAATTATACATTCAATCTGAGGCAGGGTAGAAAGCCAATTCATTTGACCTCTTAAAATTTAGCTTCATCTGTGGAATCATTGTTGTCAATTGTTTGCTTTCATACATCATTGCTTTAACTAAATTTAATGATGGGAAAAGGGAAAATGGAATAGATAAGATATATCATGCAGCTGAGAACATTATCTTGCAAGGACCTAGAAAAAACTCTTTTATGATCTATATTCTATTACATCCAAATCATATGACATGAAAACCTTGTGAAAAATTTCATTATTCCTTAAAACAAGTGGGAGTTTTTGCCTGTCACCCACAATAAATTGTATGAATATCCAGCCTGAGCTAACAGTAAATAGGTAGTAAAGACACAGAGTTATGTATACTTGGGTATTATTATATATTAATTGTGAATTCTTTTATTATATCCCTGTTAAATTAGGGGAATGACAGCTAGAGTGCTATGGCAATGAAATCTGGTGACAACAAACATTTGTCACTACATCCTGCTCACTTCAGTCTGAGCAATGGTCTAAAGCCCCTGTGATGAAGAACTGACAACAACCTTGTCACTTTTACTGCATGTTTATTAATATTGTATTAATATTGTATTTGTTAATATTGTACATAATACTGCTTTCTAAAATTAGGTCTAAGCACACTCTTGAGAGATTTATACTACACCAGGTCCCCATTCCACTTCTATTAAAATTAATAGGACAGCATGTCTGCATTGTGAAGGATGATTAGACCATAGTGTATACAGGTTGGCTGATGTGCATATATGTGAATATAATATATATACATGTATATAGTACATTATATGTAATACATGCTATATATAAAAAATCTATTAGTTATAATATAAAATACGCATGATACTACACACACATATAATTATGTGCATATACATATATTATACATTTGTTTTTTAAAATGATTATTTATACATTTCAGGGAATACAATGGTAGAATGTATTATAAAACTAGAAAAAAGAATGAGATGTAAATAAGAAAAATAGCAAATATTTTATAATTTTGTTTTCATGGTTCACATGTATATATCTTGTGGTTTGAGTTGACTTATGATACTTTTATAATTTATAAGCATTCCAATACCATGACCATATCTTAATTATTGATCTCTTTTTAATTTTGGTCAATACCAGTGCTGAAAGGAAAATCAGTATGATTTTCTTTATAAACAAGCATTAAAAAAGAGTCACAATCCAAGCTTTAAAAACTCAACATCTTCAGACAGAATACTTTTGGATACACAGTGGAATTCTGTTCTTTGAGGCAAAGGACTCACCATAAATTTATGTTTTTCTTTCTCGGAAATGTTGAGTAAGTCATTCATTTTTTCATTCATTTTCTTTATCTTCCTATTTAGCCACATAGAGTTATTTTCTGTTAGATGTGAAAGTAGACATTTAAAAAACCACAGTGATAGGAAGTGGCACATACTAGAAATTGACCTATGTTGTGCCCATGGTATTTACATCCTCTTTGATTGTTGGTACATTTCACATTTCTCAACTCATCTGAACCTTAATTTCTTATCTTCAAAATGGGCATACAAATTCTATATCGTCATTGAATATTAGGGGGAATACTTTAAAAATAAATTGCTTTATAAATGTTTGCTCCCATTTTCATTTTATCCTCTTAAGAGAAAGTTTTCTTTTTAAAGGAATGATGTCAGGTATTAAAATTAATTGTTTTATAACAATGGGGTTTGGAGGGAGAGAAGAATGTTACCAGAATTAGTGGAGCTACGTTGCCACATTTTATTGCTAGCATTCATTTGTGGAGGAAAATTGAAGTGTTATTATATTATCATTCTTAGTAAAAGCAGAAACATCTTATTGAAGAAAGAAAAAATGGTGTTTCAATTCTACAGAGACCCAGTTTAAAAGAAAAAGAAAAACCTGAACAAATAAACCCAGCAGTTTTATTTAGATGTACACACACACACACACACACACACACACTCTCAGGAATATTTTCTTTTTTTTAATCATTCAAGAACAATAGTTGCTTACTGTGCTTTCATTAAACAATTGAAAAGCATATTTGGGGGGACGCAGTAAAAAAATACTTTGCTTTTCTTCATCAAAGCAGTATTCCACAATGACACAAGGGAATGTCGGTAAGAAAGCTCTCTCTGTTTGTGCTTTCATGACTGACTGTATTTTTTCCCCCTAAGCTTCTAAGTTGGAGGTTTCTGAAACACCTTCGATTAGGAATGGAGCAAAAAAAAGTGGAATAGAAATAAATATCCACTCTCCCTTCCTCCACTTTCCAAGAACATGTAAGATAGAATTGAGAGCCTTAAAGCATTTTTCTCTCAGACACTATTTCTTTCTTTATGTACATTTTCCAGAAATGAATCTGCCTGATGGGCATTGAAATATTGGTTACGAGCTCAACTTCTGGAATGCCATTTTCAAAAACTGGAGTGTGAAGTTCTTCATAGGATTCTGGTATTGGGGGAGATTTTTTTCTAACATCACGACTGACAAAATTGGAACTCTATCGGGCAGTCATTTTAAGAGCCGAAATCTTGGCCTTCTTTATCTCTGCTGAGCCTCTGAAGGGCAGCTTCAGTTTATGATAGCCAGAGGTTTTGCTCTTGCCCATCCCCAGTGACATCCTGAAAGCTTTTACATTGAACTGTCTTCATTTTTCCCGCCAAACAGCTTTAGTTTTTTCACTGTCTCAGTGGGAATCAGATGTCAGTGGGCACAGAGCAGTCAAGCAATAAGAATATTTTGAACATTGAATGCTTTTCAGGCTCAGTTCTTTCAGTCGGACTAGGGAAAAAGCAGGAGTTGAGCACATTTGGAGAGCACCGTTTTCCCCTGATCTCTTGGGGGTGTAACCACAAGCAAATAAGGCCCGGGGGGTGGAGTCTGAAATAATTCTTCTGTTATCATACCTCTAAAATATACTCTCCCCTTAATTTTTATTTTTTAATTGGCCATCCCCCCACCCCCCATGATTTCATTGGCATAGGGAATTACAAGGGAGAAAATTCTTTCTTCTAATGCACTTTGGCAGCTGCTTTACAACAAATAGTCTAAGAAGGGTGCTTGGGTTTATTGAGAGGTTAAGTGACTTACCTAGGGTTACAAAGTCAATGCGTGTCAGAAACTGAATTTGAATTTCAGACTGTGAGGTTAGCTCTCTTTTACACCATCTTTCAAATTTTATCATATGCTGTCTCTATTACTAAAAACATAACATGACTGATATAACCAAGAAAATATCATCCAACTAAGTGATCTTGTAAGGCTGTAAATGGAATATATTTTGGATCTTGTGAGTGTTTTAAAAGTCTTTTTTCCTTTAAATATGCAATGGCTAAGAAAGCTAGTTTACTTCTGGCCATTTCCCCAAAGCAAATCCGTTCTCCAGGACAGGGTTTTGCCATCACTCACTGTAAGATTAAAAGAATCTATAACTAGCTCTGAAGGCAATTCCCTGAAAGCAGTTCAAAAATTATTTTGAGCAATGGAGGCAGCATTTGGATAAATATACTAGTTCCTGGGAACACAACTTCTAAGGAGATGATAGTCACTTGAATATATATTGTAATATTTGTGGGGCTTAAAATTTTTTCATAATCTTGATCCGTACTGTATTTGAATATATACAATTTCCCAAGCCCTGGGATGATCTCTGTCAAATGTAGAGTAAGCTAAGTTTGTCTTTGGGAACCACCTTACTTCTGTTTCAGTGATTCTACATATGCTCTACCCTCTCCAGAAGTACATATACCATATTTTCTTTCTAAAAAAAAATGGCCCTTGAACTAATCTTAGCTGTTACAGAGATCTAATATATCTTAAAATTCTTGTTCAACATGATTAATATTGAACCAGAGACAGTGTGGGGTGAGGGACTGAAAAGAAGGAAAACTATGTTTTGGTCCTAACTCAATTACTCAACTATGTAATCTTGGATCATACAAACTCGTTACATCTGTAAAATAATGAATTTTTATTATATTATCTCTATGATGCCTTCCAGATCTAAACAATCTTTTGACCTGATGAATATTTTAAATATTCTAGAATTAAATTTACATTCAAAACTTTGAACCACAAAAATATTTGACTCAGAATGGTGTTATAATGGAGACTTTAACATATTTTTGTATTTTTTCAAAATAATTTATTTTATTTTTATTTAATTAAATGTAGGTGTTCCAGTAAAGTTTGAAATTATTTTTAATATTAATTATTGACATTCAAATATATTGCTGATATTCAAAATTTCTTATGGTTCTTTGAAGCTTTGAAGAATAGCAAATCAGCCAGATATTTGGTTAGGGTCTAAAATGCAACACCCTGGGATCAGTTTCCAAATACTGAACCAACCTCTGGAACAACAGTACTAGTTCCTGGGAACATGACTTGGATTGCTGTTTGCTCTGAATTATGACAGGATATTCACAATCCATGGCCTGTTTGGGTTATGATTTTTTGATAGAGTCATTAGGAATGAGGAATAACTTTCAGTGTCCTTGAAATATATCTGAATATTAATCTGATTAGTCCAGCTGACACAATTCCAAATTCTATGAACAAATCTAGGGGAAAAAATGTACCTAATATGATCATTAGTTGCCTATACAATAGGATATTATCAGCCATCTAGCAGCATTTTTTAAGCGCCTACTAAGTCTCTAGGGAGACATAAATAAAGTAGTAGACACAGTTTTTACTCCTAACAGTCTTACCTACATGTAGACAGGATACAACATGAAAAGGAAGAACAAGTTCACTTTAAAACAAAAGTAGCTACTTTACAGTACATAGATGATGGATTTACTAGCTGACTGAAAAAAGTATTTACTCTGGAGATAGACAACCAAAGGTGAAATTGTAAAAAATGGACCAGAATATGCTATAGGATGACTTTGGAGAAAATGATTCACATAAAAATAAAAGAAAATCAACAAGTATATATTAGGTACCTAATATAGACATTTCCTTTTATGTCTATGATTTCTACTCTCCACACCTGCTCTTAAATCATTTTAACTGTGATAGTTCTTTGTGTCTTCTTATACGAATGAATTCAGATAGTTGACAATTTTTCATATAATCAAAGAAAACACGACTAAGGCAATCTCTCAAATACATTAAGTATCTATCTTAACAACATATAAAAGTTATCAAAAGGCAATCATATACCTAGAGATATTTCATTTTTCTGCCATAAACCTGGTAGGGAATCTTTGAAAAACAATATTCTGAATGTTTTGTCTTCGAAGAGGAGTCCAAATGCCAACAAAATATGCTTGCAATGCTATTGTTCTAGAGATTATACATTAGCAGATAAGTAGTCAGAGACTTTCTTTAATGTAACTTTAATGTGGAGTAATATAACAACAGATTGTGATAATAATATCCAATGTTTCGGTAGTGCTTAACTGTTTCTAAAGTTTAGGCACTTTTAAATATTTGATCCTTCCAGTCATCCAGGGAAGTATTTAGTGTTACATACACATCTGTCTCTCCACACCGGGCCATTTTCTACTCAGCTGGCAAAATGGTCTTTCTACCATGTTACTTCCTTATTCAATAAACTCCAGTGGCCCTCTATCACTTCCAGTATCAAATATAAAAATCTTCTTTTTGGTGTCCAAAGTCCTATGTAACCTGGCTGCCTGCTACTCTTCCAAGTTTCTTATCCCTTACACCATTTCCCCTCCCCCACATGCATGTGTGGCATTCGTGTAAATGCACATGCACACATACACAGACCCCCCCCCACATACACACACATACACACACACACTCTGCAGTCAATAGACAAACAATAAACTCTCTCCTAAATCTGGGCATTTTCACTGACTGTCCTCCAAACGAACACTCTCCTTCCTTATCTTTGCCTCCTGGATTAACAAGTTCCAGTTAAAATATTCGAATTCCTTGGGAGCAGAGACTAGTTTTTTTTGCTTGTTTTTTGTTTGTTTACTTTTTTTTTTGTTTCTTCAGCACTTAGTATAGTTCCTGGCACATAGTAGACACTTAATAAATGTTTAATTGATTGGCATTTTTTTGAAAACCCTTGGAGGTGGAGGTAACCAGAAGGCATAAGATAGAATGCATTTTTATACTGGTGTGCATGTTTAGTGAACTACTGTCACTTTTAAAATGTCAGTGGCTAGACCTCACTGTAGGTTCCCCAGACAGAAAAGAATCATTAAATAAACTAATGATAAGAAATATCACTTGACTAGTGGGTTCCTTCTGTAGCAGCTAAATGTTTACCTTGAGAGGAAAATGCTATCTTCTCAGTCAAATGTATTTTGCTCTCCTTAAAGGAGAGCAAAAAGAACAAAAGAGAAAGATCTGGAAACTCAACTGCTTCATACTATGTTAATATTACATTAATTAAAGCAGGGTCAGATTACCCAAGAGCTCTAGATGGAAGATGGAAACATACAATTGGATGATACACCATATAACACACATTAGGTGATGTACAAGAGTTTGAGATCTATATGGCAAGGCCTGATGAATTAACTGAAAACTATTTGATGCCCTCAAAGTGTTTGCCCTAGAAGTCAGAAGAATAGGCCTCTGCTTTCACAGTGTGATTTGAAGGATGTCATATAGCTCTTCAGTTGCAAAATATCTTCCATTAGTGCCTGAAACCTTGCCATAAGTTCCATGGTATCTGCTGCTGTGGGTTAAGGCATTACAGGTCCCTCTTAAAATGCAGATTTTATCTGAAAGGAGTAACAGCTTCAAAACAATATCTCAAATTAGTACCTTAGGGAGATCTTGAGGGAATGGGGCATATGGATCTAGGTAGTTTTATGAAGGAAAATGAGTCAAGAAGGTGTTTCGAAAGAATTCGAAGAATTCTACTTGGGAAGGGGAGAATTCAGAATTAGTTTTCTTGCAGACTTGGAAGCAAAAGACCTGCATTCAATTTCTAGTTCTGCTAAACTTACTAGCATGTAACTTTGGGAAGTCACAAAAACATTTTAAGTCTCAATTTCCTTATTTTTAAAGGGAGAAAATACTTCTACTTCCTTCCCCTCAAGGTTATTGTGAGGATCAAATAAAATATGTGAAATTTCTTGGAGACTAGAATTAAGATAGTATTCGTTCATATGTGGATACATGGAGAGAGAGAAAGAGAGAGAGAGAGTTACATGGGGTGACATTTTTGAGATATGGAAAAAAGGATTCTATCTTACTGGACGTTTACTATTGCAAGTCTCTGAAAACTTAATTTTTAAAAGCTAATCTTTACCCTCAGCGCACATGTGCACACGTACATGTGGAACTCAAAGGCCAGAATGTTGTCACATTAAAAATTGTTCAGAATTTCATCTCAGGCTTATATTCCACAATTCCTGTATGAGCTTAATTTAGCGAAGATATCACTGAGGCATTTTGGTGTTGGAAAGTGATAGCACTTAATACAAGCTCTTTGCCAGGCTACTCTGATTAGAGTACTCTAGAGAATCAAGGCTCTCTCAAATATTTTGAGAATAAGAGCCTCTCTTCCTTCTGTTTCAGATCTATAAAAAGCCTCTAAATGCTCAAACATGGAGAAAATATATCTTTTTTTTTTTGAGTTTGGAAGCATCCATGCTTGGTAAATGGTTGAATGAATGTTAGTAGCTCATTATTAATCTGATGCAATTTTGAAATTAGCTGTGGACTTTTTTTTAAAGTTTGATAATCTTTACACATGGATACTTTAATCTGCTTCCTTTTTAAGAGGACTCTTTTAATATACATCTCAAGTAAATATGGACAAGTTGAAAAAAAGACTAACAGTTCTATTGGATTTCTAATGGAATTTCAGTAAATCTCCATGTTGTATGTACAACTTTCTTACAATAAAATAACTTTCCTTTGTATATCACCACATGCACATACACATTTTTAGGAGAAAATTTTAAAAAATAAATTTTATTCTGTTTTAGAAATTATGCCAGGCTTCCTTCTATCACTACCAGTTAGTTGGGGTTGGACTTTCTTTTTTTCCTTCTTCCTTCCTTGCTTCCTTCCTTCCTTTTGTCTTCACCGAAACACAACAAAGTTGTCTTTCTGGACTTGATTGGCTTCAGAAGTTAAGGCTCAAGCTGTGCTTCCCTTGATCCTGGTAAGCTCTACCCATGTGTTATCTGGACCTTTCAGATTTGACTGATGTCCCAAGACTGGGGGATTCCTTATTCCTCTGACCTCTTCTAGCCAGATGGGTTTTCATAGGAATATTAGGGGACCTTGTATGCCCCAAGCTAAGTGCTATTAGTATAATTATTGAATATCCTTTCTATGCTACCGCTAAGTAAACTTTTTGCTGATTGTTGAGCATTTCATTTCATTCCTACATCAAACTTAAAACTAACAGGAGAACCTGCCTGAGTCAGAACTGCCAATTAGGCATATATAATTTTTCTCTTAATAGTTCCTTTTTTGTTCCCCAGCCTCCCTTGATCTGAGATAGTACTTTTTTTCTTTTTTTAGAAGTTTTTTTTTCTTATTAGGAACAACTGAAGGGAATCTGTTTTGTCCTTGCTGGGGAAATATGTTAAATTAAATAAGGAGGTGGATGTTTGTCACTGGTTGGGGTAGGAGATTGAGGGACCTATCTGCTCAGAACCCAGCTTTCTACTCCTTAATTCCTAGCATCCTTTCCCCTTACAACTACCATTTCCCCCCTTTCCAGTCTCCCTGGACTGAAGATGCAAAATTTTAATCTCTCTATGCATTTATAGTCAAGTTGTTTGATTTGTAGCAGGGAAACGGAGTTGCAACACATATCTCATCTTCCCTTGGATTTAAATCCTATATATAGAAATCACCCTTCAATCACTCTAACTTACCTATTTCTTTCTCTAACACACATGCTAAAAGAGCCTTCTGCAACAAATGGTAAGAAATTGCTGTAGGAAGGAAGAAATGTCAGAAGATACCGATTGTAATTAACTTTGTGATTGATTGCTGTGGAACCCTGGCTGAGTCACTCTTCTTCAGTAAATAAGGGTGAGGATCTCATTGATTAATTAAAGTTAATGCTAGTAGCCGACCATAACCCAGATGCTTCCATATCCAATCTTGCCACACAAGTCCCTTAGGTCTCTAGGCATTTCTGTTTCAGAGTAAAACTTTTAATGGAAGAAAGAAGGAAATTATTTAAGAAAGTATATTATAAAGCACAGAACATTATGGGCAGTTAAATACAAAATAATAATAAGTCCCCAAAGCTAATTAACGAAGCCATTAGAGTAACTGCTCTAAAATGTTATTGTCCACAGGTTGTAATTACATTAGATAACTTGGCCTTTTGGAAATTCTGAAAGAGTTAAAAAGTCTGGATTCTGGAAATAATTAGTACAGACATGCTAATGCTATTGCAAGATTTCAAAGTGGGCTTTTTCAGCAGATACTTTACAATCAATCTCAATACCAAGCTTTGGTGAAACTTTAAGTCATTATAAACTATAATGGATAACAGAAAAAGACAAGGTCAAAAAATTCCTCTTAACCTTTTACAATACTTTGAACACATTTCTCCTCCAGGCAGAAATCATGTTTCTTTTCTCATTGTCATGAGTAAAGGAAAGCTAGTTAGTTATCCCAGCTTGTCTCTCTCTCCTTAATAATGACTCAATTAAGATAAAGTTAGCAAAATGGGAAAAAAAAGCCTTTAATATAAAATGCAGCTTCTATTTCATAGGGAAAAAAAGGATTTTTATTAGTAGCGATAGCAACAACAAAATGAATACATTTCCATTTAAACTTCTAGCTAAGTGCTGATAATAACAATTATATCTTGCATTTATAGAGTGCTTTAAGATTTATAAAACACTTTACAAATATTAACTCATTTTATCCTCTTCGTATCCCTTTAAGTCAGGTTACTGAAGTTACTATTGTTTCCATTTGATAGAAACATAAACTGAGGCCAAGTTGAGTGATTTAGTCAAAGTTATAATACCAGATAATACATAAGACTCGAGGCAGGATTCACATTTAGATCTTCCTAACTCCAAGTTCAGAATGCTGTCTTATCTGCTATGCTGCCTGTCTATCTGCCAGGTTGACATAATAAGGATTACATCCAGCTCTACATCCTTCTTTACACACAGTATCAGATTGGTTGATATATTGCTTAATTTTGCTGAACTGACCATTTTTTTTCCATTTCTAAAATTTTATTTGTCAATACAGTGGATGGCTATCAAGAGAGGGGAAGGGGTACATATATTTGCAAATGAAAGTGGTATAAAACAATATAGCAATTATAAATATATATAATATGTAAATATAAGTATATATAATACATAAACATATATTAGCAATTATATATGTGTATAGATAAACAGATAGGTAGAGAAATAGAACAATGTTCTGAAGTCTCTGTTAACTGAGATTAAAATTCTCCTGGAATAGATCAGTACCCTTATTACCTGTTCAGACTTCTGAGATTTGATCAATACAATTAACAATGCTTAGCCTGTGGAAGCATAGGGTGAGGACTACTATTAGCCTTTAATATGGCTCATTAGAACTTGCCACAACATGAATTTACTTTCCTCTCAGGCAGCCTGCTGAACCTTTTTAAGTCACTAATCAAATGACAGAGGGAGGCAGCTGTCATAGCTCCGTATCCCCAGCAATACAATAAGAAATGTATCACTTCACTCTTTTCCTTTTCCTCTGTGGAATATATGGTATATTGATTTATTTCAAATTGTTTGGGGTCTGAGGTGTTTTATGCTTGTAAAAGTTATGAATTAAGGGCCCTAAATTGTGAGCTTTTAATATGAATGAAATTCACAGGCAAGGTAGGAACTATTAGTCTGGAAACAATAAATCTTGTCAAGCTCAAGGTACTTTTCAGAGGGTAAAAAAATAAAAAAAATTGAAGGTCACAATATAATACCATCTGGGAGAGTATGTAATAAAACAGTGAAAATGACTTATCTTTGTGAATATGGCATGCAGATATCTTTTCAGAAATCTTAGTGTTACTTAATTCCATTTGCTAATTTGAACATCTTAAATCAACCAAAAATCTTAGGCATTTTTTTCCATTACTTTTTTCAATCATGGTTTAAAAAGTAGATGAGCAGTTGAGAATTACATTACATCTTTTTTTTGGAAATGGCATTATACATTTTCAACTAATTGCCCACAACTTTATTATAAAATATTTGTCCTAGAAACAAATTAGTCATAAATATTAATCATAGCATGTGGAAGCTGTATATACTTGCATTTTTCAAATTTTCATGGAAATTGAACTAAAATCAGTCAACTTGGGCTAGGGCCTTGGATATGCCCTTGCTCTGTTTACCGTTTTATAAAAGAAAAGTTTAGACCGACTTGCAGAAACTACTGGCCTAATTTGTTGAATGGGAAACATTTGTTGTTGTTTTGTTTTGGTTTTTTACTGTTGCTTGAAGCAGCTGCTGTTAATTCATAGCTGGCAAGGGGAACAAAGTGAGGGGCAGGGATATTTTTTAATAATAATAATAACTATATTATATAGTAATTTAATGTTTGCAAAGCACTTTCATATTTTAAGTGCTCACAATAATAACCTTGTGAAGTCTTAGTTAAAAAACAAAACAAACCAAAATCCACATTTCTTAAATGCTTACTAGGTGCAAAGCACTGTGTTGAGGGTGGGGAATGCAAATAGAAAAGTCAGAGTAATTGGGTTCTCAAGGAGAACACAAGGCAAGACAAGACATATGGAAGGTTTCTTTTGCAAGGTAGCTGTTGAAGTCCCATGGTCCTCAAGGCAAAGCAGATGGAAATGCTTCTTCTTTAATGTCATTTTCACTGATAAAAATTTATGTCAGTTTCTGGTGTTGAACAATTTGACAGTGCAGAGGACTTCAGTGGCAAGAAATTTCTTTTCTGAATCTTTATGAGCTATGGCTGTAGCACCTTGAAGAGTAGGGGCCAGGGGCCATCTCCATGGGAGTAGCTTTCAAGGATGTGAGCAAGTACCTGCATTGCTGTGCCCAAGGCTCATGACTTCAGGGTCCTGGCCTTTCTACATTGGGCTCTGAAAAGAGATGGTGGTGGTCAAGGTAGTGGTGCTTTGACTTGCCCAGCACAGGCTGCCTCCTGTTTATTCCACAGGGATTCTCGTGCTTCAACTAGAAAGGGACTACTAATATACCCATTTTATAGATGGGGAAGCTGAAGTTGAGATACTGTGACTTCTTCAGGGTGATACAGCTGAGACATGATTTGAACTCGTCTCCCTGACTTCAAGTCCAGTGCTCTGTCCACAGAATCACCTAGATGCCCTTTTCACTCTTACTCATTTCTTTGAGGAGTGGGGGTGTAAATTAAAGGATTAACTGGTGCACACAACACTGACAAAAATCAGCCACATCTGTGGTAGTGTGATTACAGGACAGTTGTATTTTAAAAAAAGGAGTAACTGATGCCAAGGAATTCACCCCCAAAATGAATCAGCTGGAAATACAAATGGCATTGGCTAGGAATGGGACTGCCTGAGAGTTGGGTTTGGTCACTTCTGCTTTATATATTGTTTAAGGCTGAAGAAGAGGGAGTCTGTTTTGCTAGTAATTATTGATTTACTGATTCTACTTAATTAAAAGAGATGCCCTTCTGGATAACTATCAGTGCTCTCAGGCAGCCACATTCAAAAAGACAGATCAGTTTTTTATCCCTCTGGGAACAACTTGTGAGGTTGCCACAGGGAAGATTTCAGCACTCTTCTTTATGGGTAGGTACCAAAAATGTTCTCCTCTATCCTAATTACTTGTTACATAATCTTTGTTAGTGTTATATTCTCATCCAATATGCAGGGAGGGCTTTTTGGTTTTTGTAGATGGGATGGATTGGCAACTGAGAACTCCCCAAATAAAGACAAGACTAATTAAAAGCCAACTTCGTTCCAGTTGCTGCTTGGCAGAGATGGGTATGAATATTTTTTTAGATAAATAGGAAAGAGGGAGGGTGACCATTCAGAAACCTGTGGTAATGCAGCCTGTCAAGAGAGGAGAAAACCGAAGAGGACCTCACATTGGCATAAAAGTAGTAAATTTTGTCTCTGCTTATCACTTTTATAATTACAGAACTATTTGCTGAAAATAAATGAGTGAGGCTTTAAAAATATACCAGTTAATTCTGAGGGATTTTTCTCCCCCCGCCAAAAAAAAACAACAACAAAAAAACCAACCCTCTGTGTTCTTTTTCTCATGTAGAATCCTTGAAGTTAATTAATCTAGGGGTGCTGAACTAACAGCATTATTATACCTGCCGTATACAAACTCATGGACTGTGAATGCCTTTTTAAACTTTTACAAAAAATGAAGTAAATGATTTCCCCTTATTTTGATAGGGATTAGATATTAATTTAGTATATAGAGAACCCAGCAGAGGAAATTCACTTTACCAATTTAGATCTGCTCCTTATCTAAAACTTGTAGTCTTAGAGGGTAGCCTAGAGCATGTTGGGGTTAAGAGACTTGCCCAGGGTCACACAGCCAGCATGCACTAAGGTAGTACTTCAGCCCAAATATTTCTGCCTTCAGTCAGCATTCTGTCCACTCTACCATGCAGCCTCACATATTTTCAGAGATTTGAAAATCCAAACACATGGGTTGGTGTAGAATAAACAAAAGGGGTGATCTACCTGTGCCTAAAAATAATCTTTGTCCCATATAATGCATAGCTCCCAGAGCAGCTTTTCCCCCTCAATTCAGAGAAAAAATGGATGAAGACAAATTATTCATCATGAAAATACTTCAGCTTTGCAAAGTAACTAGATTTTTCAAGGAAAGTCTAATATTTCTAAAATTATCTTTTCTCTCCCTATAAAGCAGTAGAGAGCATTAAAAGATTCCATCAGCCATTCTACCTTTTTTTAAACTTTTTTCACTTATTTCCTGATGAAATAACCTGACAGAACTTGTGAACAAGACAGTGAGAATTGGCTGCTTGGTTTCTTCAAGCCTGAGCTCCAGTCACACATATCCTCCTTTCTTGGAATGGGGCCATTTTAAAAGTTATTTACATTTTTTTTTTGCTTTCAGTTTGTACTTAGGACAATATATCTCTGCTCATTTTATTTTTAACTCAGTTGAGAAGTAAATCCTTTGCTTTTTATGAAGAAGTACATTGGGCAATTTATTTTTAAAATTAATTGAAATAGTTTATTCATAGAACACATTCCAAAACAACAAAACCATTTAAAAGGGAAAAAAGAGATAGATTTGTATTCCTTTTATCTTTGGTTGTTTTACAGGCATAGGCTAAGAATTGGAACTGTCATTTTCGTGGGTATAGTGAACTCCCACAACTTCCCCTACCATGATAGCACATTCTCTGCAGCTTAAAGGTTACCTAAAGCACTGAAAGGTTAAGTAACTCACACAAGGTCACAACGCTAGTATGTCTCAAGAGTTCTTCTTGAGGCCAGATCTCTACCCACTGTATCACATTGTCTCTATTATTATAATAAAGTCATAATACATTAGACCTAGATAATTTAGAGGCTCTGTTATAAAATATAGACTCACAAATAGAAACCAGAGCTGTAAAAACGTTCTTCCTGTTCCTCCTTTATATAATAGTTTGGATTTCATTATTAACCATAAGATTTGTCTGTCATTAGAATGAATCTATACACTGTCAGTAACTATTCACACAAATGGGGGGAGGGATAGAGTCCAAAATTTTTTAAAATTCTATTTGATTTTTACAATCCAAGATAATGTATTTTTAAATTCTAGGTTGTATATTCAAGCAAACTGGTAATGGCAGAGATTAGTTATGCTGGAAGAAGTAGATAAATAGATTTCTCTCTCTTTTTTTTGCATGATCAATATGCAGTTACTACAGAATAAGTTATTTTAGACCTTAAAGACTGCTGAAATACAAAATCAACTATACAACTTGCACATGCAAAGAGTGTGAGGCAAGTAAGGCAAGTGTGCATGGCATTCTCAGTTATACTCATTCCACGTTTGTTTGACCTACAGAGTAGCATGGAGGGAAGGCTCACTGCTGATGTCAAAGATTCCAGTTTCAAATTGTACTTCTGCTTCTTACTCCCTGTGTGACTTGAGCCAAGTTACTACCTTGTTGGTCTTTACTCTGAAATGAGGGTTGGGCTAGGTCAGGGGTGAGGAACCTGGGGAACCAGGTGTGGCCTTAAGGTAGAAAGTTCCTACCCCTGGAGGTGATCCCAGAGGTCCTTTTTTCAACTATCATCCTGTAGAAGCAAAAGGAATTCTAGTCACTACAGGAACCTCTGAATATTCATTATCTTTTTATGAGGCTTTATCAACACAGGAAACAAGATAATAGGAAAAACACTCCGCTTGACCTGGCTTCTAAGTCCAACTCTGACATTAAATAGCTCCATGACCCTAGACAAACTACTGACCTCTCTGGGCCTCAGATTGCTCATCTGTAACATGAGGAAATTGGGCTAGGTGATTTCTGAGGTCCCTTCCAGCTTTAAAATTCTGGGATTCTGTGAGTTGAGGGTGCATTAACAAGCAAGTTGGTAAATCACGTTATTACATTGAGTACAGCTGTTCTCTCATGGGTATACCAGTCTAGTCAGAAGTAGGAAATACAGTCCCAGAGCAATTCGTTAGCCAGGGATGTCAGGATCAGTTTTGTTTTTTATCCCATGATTTCTCAAATCCCTTTTTGCTGGTGATGAAATAGGCCTCAATATTCTAATACTGCCACTTGGGGAAGAGGAAAAAAATTCTGGTAATTTACTAGTAGTTTGAAAGCTTCTCTTTTGTTTTTAGTAAAAATGCAGAGCTCATATTTTTAAATAGAACTTCATAGTGCACTTCAGTTATCTAAAGGCAACTCATTGGGCAACCTCAGTGATCTAGAAATCAACTGAAAACCAGGAAGCAAGCAAATAAAAAGTTCTTTGGGTGACCAAATAGGTATCATGAAACCCATGCACTGAAATGCATGTATTTAATGCACAGGAGAGAGCCTCAGAGATTATTTTTGTTCAGGACTCAATTCTAACAAGGTTGTTTATCTGGTTTCCAGTCCACAACAAATTAAAAGTAGCAAATTAGAAAGGAGACAGTGTATAGCTCTGCTGATAACAGTAGGAAGAGTCAGCTGACAACCTGACAAGTAAGAGAAGAGACAGAAAAACTCCAGACTGAAAAAGCAAGGTGGCTCAGGTCTCTTAGTACAGGGGCAAACAGCCCTTCATCTCACAATTAGGCAGAGCAAGCTCGTAGTCTGGGTTTAAATATTCTGTCCCACTAAATTCCCTGAAACATTGCAGAAAATTCCAAAATTTTAGCAAGTTCAGTAGAAAGCACAAGTCAAATCAATGCACAACTGGAACCATTTAAAATAAAGGTGATTTGTTAAAGGTACTGTAAATAATATATAGAACCGAGTCCAAATGTGGCTTCTGACACTTCCCAACTGTGTGACCCTGGGCAAGTCATTTCATTTTTATTTGCCTTACTTCTCTCATCTGTAAAATGAGGATAATAATAGCCCCCTAATTCCCCAGGGTTGTTGTTAGTATCAAATGAGATGATACAAACTTGCTTTTGATATGTATGCACTAATACACATGTGCATACATATATATTCATTTAATGTTATTTATTGCATCTATATATAATATTAAATGAATATATATGTATGCACATGTGTATGCATGCATACATGTCAAAAGTAAAGATTTTATCAGTGTAAGTACCTTCTGATGTGGTAACATTTTCTGCCATGTGGGTCGGTCATCCACTTAGCTGTATCTTAAAGTCTTAGCTGTCTAGGTCTCCTGGAGAGGATGAGTGAAACAGCTTGTGCTTGTCAGAGATGGTATCTTTACCTTCTAAACTATCCTACCTCCCTTAATTGTTTAGTTTTTATTTCTAGAATATCTTTTATTTTCTAGTACGCTTCATATAATTGAATTTGCACATTAGGAAAAAAAAGTCCCTTGTCAAATCACTTATTTTGATATTTTGTTATGAAAATGTAGTTACCACCCAAAGATATTACTGTATGTCCCATAAAATGATTGGGATTTATAATGATGAGTGTCAATCACTAATAAAAGATCAAATCAGTTAAAAAATTCTGTTTAGGAATTCAGGAGAATGTCTAGCAATTTTTAGAAGCATTTCCATTCAGATCAGCTATAGTTATTCTTCTAAAATGTACCTAAAATAAGGTAACTTGCAAAATATCTTGAATTATCCATTAAATGAAGGTATTTACAACACTTTGATCTAGAGTAATGCTAAGGAACTCTATATGAATTTAAATACTGATTCTCTATTTTGGTGCTTTGCAATTTTCTCTTCTGGAATTTCATCACAGCATTCTTAAATGTACAATAAGGAACTGATGACATGTACCATAAAATGGTGCTGAATGTCATGTGTCATTCTCATTCTGTTAATAAGAGCAAGTTCCTCAGATTAGGAGGCAAAAGTCCCTACATAAAAGTATTTGAGATTAGGTATTTTATGGGGATATCTTAAGTTTGGAAATCTGAGTTAAGGTTTTTGTCAAATTATTTTTTAAAAATGCATGTGCCTTTAAGAATGAAATTTAGATATGTGTATGTGCTTCTCTGATATTACCAAATATTTGACCTTGATGACTTTTGACCTCTGGTTATATCATCAGCATGAATAATTTTCTTTGAAACCTCTCTAGGAGGCTACTGAGTATATGGAAGGGAAAGTAATTTGTTCCCATTGGTATTTAGAACGTGATACACAGAATGTAAATCTTCAAGAGAAAAGAAAGGAAAGAAACTATTTAGTTGCTTTGTATTATAAACATATTGGCATATGAATTAGAAATGATTATTGGGGAGTCAGTGGAAAGAGGAATTACTTTAAAGTCAAAGGACTTTAGTTCATACAACATTTTTATTGCTTACAAACAACTTGTGGGACCTTGGACAATTCACTTAACTCATCTGGGCTTTAGTTTCTTCATCTATAAAATGAAGAGTTTGGGTATTAAATCGATGTCAGCTTGGCAGAAGTTCTCCAGTGGAGAGCTATTTAACATTTTTACTAGAGACTTAAATAAAAATCTAGATGGCATGCACATCTAATTTGCAGGTGTTCCAAATCTTGGAGGGATGGCTGCCATAATAGATGATGGCATAAGATCCATCCCACATACCACCCCCCCCAAAAATAAAAAGTTGCCAGGCTAAGCCATTGGATTGAATCTTCGTGGAGTGAAATTTAGTAGGGATAAATGTAAAGTAGTTTGATAGGTTTCCTTTTTTCTTCCTTTCTTTTCTTTTCTTTTTCTTTTTTTTAGCAATTGGGGTTAAGTAACTTGCCCAGGTTTCGAGCCAGTTATTTTTGTGTGGGTGTTAAGTATCTGAGGCTGGAACTGATCCCAGGTCCTCCTGCTCTTACTTCACCACCTAGCTGCCCCTTGATAGGTTTCTTAAAGTCTTTGACTTGCTTTCTTTTTTTGAAGAATTTGACTCCTTGCACTGGTGCCAGACAGTTGGGTAGCAGTATATAACACAAGTAATATATTATATAATATATAATATAATATAAACAATAATGGGTAGCAGCTATAACATAAGATGCAAATTTAGACTCAATGTCAGGAAAAATGTCTAAGCATTTAGAGCTATTCAGTAGTAGGATGGTCTCTCGTGTGGTAGTTGTTCCTCCTCATTGGAGGTCTTCCAGCAAGGACTGGATGACTACTTTTCAGGTACAATGTAGGTTGGGGGAGGGGGATATTCTTTAGGGTTTAAATTGGACCAGAAGACAGCTACGGTCAGTGTGATCCTGTCATTCTGTGATGGTGACCTTTGAGATTCCTTCTATCTTTAAATTTCTGATCCTATTAACTGTGGAGTATTAACAATTTATAGAAAGATATTTGAAAGAATTAGGGATATGCAGGAGCTAGCCCAGACAATCTGGAGAGCTGTTTGTTAAATTGTCATTGTGAATATTTACACCTCAGAAATTGGTAAATGCTACGGAATCAGGACCTGATTGGTTGGTCGTCTAGACAAAAAAAGTGATATGAAAATTTAAATAATGCAGATGAAACTCAAAAGTGTATCATGCATGTCTTCTCCCCTTCCCCCCCCCCCGCTCCTTTTTTGAGAGATGGTTGTTAAACATTGACCAACATACCCCTGGAAAGAAGTATGTAGGATAAGAAGGTATATAATTGAAGGTGGGGTAGAAAGGAAGAGGGATGTAGGTTAATAGACTAATAATTAGAAGGAAGCTTAGAGTTTATCTAGACCAAATTCTTTTATTAAGTTGATTTGTTTTGTGAAATTTGGATTCAGTCAAAGGGCTGCACTTGAGGACCTAGAGGACCATATGTGGCCTTGAAGTTACAGGTTCCCCACCCCTGATCTGGACTAACCCCTTTATTTTATAGTGAAGAAAATTGAGGCAGAGTTTGAGTCACCCAAAGTCACAAAGGACAGTGTGATTTTGTCAGAGGTAGTACCTAAATATAGTTTCTCTTACTTCAAATGCAATGTGTTATCATCATGATTTATCCCGAAGCTATGATCTGTACCATGGTAGGAATACACATGCAGACAAGATCTGTGATTGTTACAGATAATCTAAGTATCACAGATTCATTTATATATGTCTATATCTTGATTTAGAATCACACATCGGAATTTCAGATGCATTAAAGGTTGTTTATACAAGTAATTCAGACAGTTAAAGAAGGTGAATGGGACTTTGTTTTCAGCTAATAACAAACTGATGGACTTTTTATAGAGTAAGAAAGACTCTATTTTCTGCTAAGATTGCTGTTAGTCTTCAGTGGGTACTAAAAGGGCGGGGGGCACTTTCCATAACCTTAGCTTTGGTGTATTTAAGGTAATTGTCACTTTAGAAATTCAGGTTAGTTAAATAACATATCTTTCTTTTTCCTCCCTTTGTTAGTGGTTTACTATGTCTTTTGATTAGGACTGGGTAATAAAAAAAAGGTGGGCTAATTAACTATGTTGCATATTTATAATTGTGGGGAGAACTCCGTACTCTCCAGAGGTTTTGATGGGAACAGTGACGCCTGCTAAACAACGCAGGTGGGCTGGGAAGAGACGTCAAGGCAATGAGTCTCTGGGGAAACTCCTGAAGTATGAATATGAAGAGAAAGGATCCAAATACTTAAAGGGCCCTTTTATTATAATTAATAGCAATATATCTATTATTATCTTATTGTCTTACACATACTCTTATTATTTTAATAGTGCAAACCAAGTATTAGCATTAGCAAGTGAAAGTCAGGATTATAGCTACATCCAGGATTGTTATAGTGTTGGGAGGTCTCTAGAGTCTGAAATATGTGACCAAGGGATTATCTGCGCCAGGGATTGTCATTCAGAATTAAATTGCAAAGTGATTTGACATCCTGGTTCTCTGATGTGATGTGCTACATGACAGTACTGCACTGACTGGGGATTTTCTTTCTAATTGACAACTGCACTAACATGTGTATGTCATGAAGACTCAAGTTCCTAGTCTCTTCAAATTTGGGTATTGTCACATGAGAGTCAGGTGGAGGCTTCATTATCATTCTCTGCTCCTTGGAAGATTGCAGCAGCGGTGTTTGAAATCTAGAACCTGGAAGATCCCTTTCATGGAGGCTAACAGTAAATATTGAACTATCGCCTCCATTTATGTTAGGAAAGCTTAACCTTTCCCTGATATCATTGTTACCTCTCTATAGCAATGGCACCCCACCACCTGTGTATGTCTCATGGCTCTCTTTAAATTGTACCCGATTATAACATAATTACACACTGTGTTGATCATGTTGTGTGTGTATTTTTTTTAATCAATCATCCTATTAAGAGTATGAATTCATAGGATGATTTAGACAAAGAAAATATCCTAGGGGTTATCTAGTCCAAATTCATTATTTTAAAGGTAGGTAACTGACTCCTAGACATATGAAGTGAATCGCTCAGAAACATACAAGGGAAGTAAACCCAGAGTTTTATTTGGGTCTTCAGATCCTCAGATTCCAAATCCAGTACCTTTTCTACAGTGTGATGCTGCCACCAACGATGTGTGTGTGTGTGTGTGTGTGTGTGTGTGTAATTAAAAAAAATGTAGGGATAGCTATACAGGGTGTCCTCAAAGTCTTAGCTTTAGTCTTAAGTTTTAATAGTTTAAGGCTGAACCAAAACTTTGGGGACATCGTGTAAGAGCTAAGCTGAAATAGTTTTTTATTTAATTTAAAGTTAGGAAGGAATATGCATGTATGACGACTTTAAAATGATTTTCTATATTAGGGGTTCTGGAACTGAATCTGTCGTGATCCAAAAATGTTTACTGAATGCTTTCATTCAGCCACAAAACAATTCGGACAAATTTTCTTACCCTTTTCAACAAATGCAATGTCAAGTTTTAAAATTAGAGGTGGGCTAAATAATTTAGCCATTAAGAATTCCCCAAGTAGTATTATGTGGTCACTGAAGTCTTGCAAGAAACTGTTCCCTGAACAGCTGAGCTCAGCATGGTTTCACAGTTAATGATACAGTAGCAACATATGGATTTGTTAAAAGGAAAGAAAAAAAATATTTCCTGAAGATATATACCCTGTTCAATACGTTTTCAGGTGAGAATTAGTTGTCTGATGTCATACCCCCTTAAAGTATGATCTATTCCAACCTCACAAGCTGTACAAAAACTATGTTATTAGCACTTGATTGGCTGATCCCCTTGGGAAAACTTGCTAGGTGCCTTAGGAAGTGGTAGTAATGAGTCATGGAGCTGCTCCCCTTCCTCTGTGAAAGTCCTAAACAGCTAACTTCCCAGCATACTGGCACTAAACGGCCTATTGGGTGCCAGGTTAATCAGAAGTATTGGATATAGCTGCTTAAAAATCTCAAAGCATACGTTTTAAAAGGGGTAAAGGTGCATAGTAACTAGAACTGTGATTTTGTCCTCGTTTAAAAAAAGAGAAACAAAACACAGCAAAACCATAAGCCTTCTCCCCTGCCTCCCAACCTCAAACCTTGAACTCTGCTGGGAATTTTCATTTGGGTTAAGTTACATGTCTACAGTTTTGTTTTGTTTTGTTTTTTGCCAATTTAACAAAGTCCTGAAAAGTACTTTTTTCTGCATTAAATCAAATGGCCACAATTCAAGTTGCAAATCAAGATATATAGTACTTGGGCTCTAACCCCGAAGTGCAAACTTAGGGACTTTTGCTAAAAGCAAATCCCCCAACTTGAACTTCTAGGTAATGCAAATCCTCTGGAACCAACATTAGGTAGGAGACTTTTCATTCTGCAGTGAACTGAAACTACTAAACAATCTGGCCAGGTTCCAGTTTGGTTTTTAACTCTCCTCCAGACATTCCGTTTCTTTTGTCCTCTCAATTGAATATGATATCCTCTTACTGCTTTAAACAGAATAGTTTGTGTATTGTCAATGGCTGCTGCAACTTACCATGTGAACACTGAGCTCGAATGATTGGGGGACGCTGCACTATGAAATTCTTTACTCTTTGTATAAAATGTTGTTGGCCAAATAACAAGTATATTGCCGTCACTAAACCAGTGATGATGCCATAAAAATATCCATCTAAAGAGTTTTACTTCTAGGATTTTACCAACTCAACTTGTCCTTACATTTACCCAGCTACATAACGATTCTGATTCCTTTCCTATCACAACTTCAGACTTTAATTTTGCTTGTTGCTTCTTAAATGATATTTGCTGTTACCTCAGACTGGTAATTAATTGTAAAAATAAGTGATTTTTAGCCACCAGTTGTAAGAAGGTTGAGTTCAGGTACACACCTACAGCTGTGCAATCCATGGCTATTCAGTAGCAACATTTTTTGCCTCTTCTGTGTAGGGCCATTGCTCCCCAGGGAGCCCCATTTGCAGAGGACCTGTGATTAGAAAGTGAGCAGTTGGACTGAATGTGGAACAATTAATTCCCTGCCTTTTAGAAATTCTGTTGCTTAATAAACAGTACAGCTGAGTGAAACCTGTGGAGCAGTGGGTTTGCAAACAAAAAGAAAAGATTTTCCAAATATGAGTTTGCAGATTTTATTAATGATGCCCTTCTTTCTCCTGCTTGTATTAGGGTGTTGTTTTTAATTAAATGAAGCTATATGGTTGTTGTTGTTTTTTTCCCTAGAACTATGGCTTATCTTTTACTTTGAACTCCTCCTACCCCCCACCCACCCAGAATACATATTCTTAAACAATTAGAAACCTTTTCTGGTAGGTTTGCTTTAGTTAAGTTTGTAAGTTATAGGTAGTCACAGATGTATTTTACAAATACCTTAAAATATGTTCTAAAGTAGCAAAATCTACTCAGAATACTAAGGAACTGACATCATGGAAGTGGTTGGTAATGACTCTCAATAAATTTCCTTTATTCTGAGCTTTGCAGTATTTTAGATGAATGAATAATTGAGTACATTATAAATCTGTAAAAGTTTTTATCTCTAATTTTGTAACTTTTAAAAACATACTTAATCCCAATGATTATTGTTTATAAGAATAGAAGAAACACTATTATGACAGTTCTAGCAGGACTCAGTTCTAACAAGTTTACTCTAAATAGCAGTATGCTTCAAAGGCAGTCATTGACAAGTAGAAGAGTGCCCTCTTCTCTAATCATTACCTGGTGAAATATCTAGGGCACTAGAACTTTCTAACTTGGGAGCTCATATGTAGAGTCACATCTGCCTATGGACTCTGCTGACTTGACTTCAGCTCTTTGCCTGGCTGCCAGGTCAGGTATAGAGATACTACAGAGCTGTCACTCCGCATGGTTTCCTGCAAGTCAGCTATATAGGTCCCCATCTGTGTTGATGTTCTTGCATAGCTTTTTCCCTGTTCTGCTGGCATGCATATATTTGCCTGATAAAGCCTCAATTTGGCCCTCAGAATTCCTTCCCCATGGTGTGACTCAGGGTGAAACTTTCTCCTCCATCTATTCCTCTACCCTTGAGCTATTAGCAGTTATTTCTGAGTAGCAAACCCAGAGATTAAATCATTTCCTGAATATAACCCATAATTGAGATTAAAATTTGTGTAAATATTTGTTCACATCATATTAAGAATCCTAATCCATTTTAAAGATATTCCATGGTAAAATATTTTTCTTTGCCTAAGTTTTACTTAGAAAATGAGGGAATTTGAGTATGCCAGAAAATATTTTCTATTCAGCCTTTTTTCCCTTATATAACGGTTCTCTTGAGATGAGGTCAATTTTCAGCTACCTGGTCTGTTTAGCAGGAATGTATTTAGGTGGTTATGATTAATAATATTTTTTGAAACATTCAGCAAAGTCAGGGGATAGGTTATATAGGTGATATTTTTAGCCATGGTATGCTTCCTCCACATCTGAATTTTGATTCCCTGTGCTGTGCTCCCTTAATTGGCATTTCCAGCTATATTCCTGATTATGCAATGAACATTTATCCTGAAGTATCCAATCCCGCAGGTTTTGTAGCTACAAAACACCCATCGAATTTATTAAGAGTGATATACACAGAAAGGCTCGCAGGATCAGACTCAGTGGGTATGCTGAGTTGAAACACGAAAGGGTAGATGATTCAAGTACACTATGCTTTGATTATATGGCCACAAGCAGCTTCCTACACTTAGAGATTAACATCGTTTCATGCTCTGTTTTCAAACAAGCAGTGTCTGTTCTAAAAGTAGATCCTACAGATATTTCTCATGCACTAAGTTCTCTTTCTCCACGGTTGAAATGTCCCATCAGATTCTTTGTTCATTCAGGGATCAAATCATTATTACTTTCATGTATTTTGGCAGATTTCCTTATTTTGGCAGATTTCCTTCGTTATGGGGAATGCCATTTGGAATGGGTTATGACTTCCTGTTCCTTTAGCAGTAAAGGAGAATAACTAGAGTTTATAATCCTCAGAGATGAGTGTGGCTATTAGTGGAGACTAGGGGAAAAGGAAAAAAAAATATGAACCACAAATATAACCATAATGCTCAGTAATGGCCTTGAACTACTCTTGTCTATTCACTGAAAAATATTTGTACTTATTCATTCAATTAACCAATATTTATTGAAGACCTACTATGTGCGAGGCACTGTAGGAAGGTATACTGTTTCAAATTCAGAGATGTAGTTCTGAAGTTGTGATAAGCTTTATTAAATTTATATAATTAAGTACAGTATTACAATTTTGCAAATTAGGAAGCTGAGGCAAAATGAAGTTAAAGAATTTCTTTCGGTTTCCATGAGGCCAGTGACATTACTGAAAAAAATTTTAAAGAAACTTTTTGGGTCTGAATTAAGAAAACTTTGATAATCTGCTAGGTTTTAATGCTTCTGTTGAAAAAAAAAAAGCCTGTAACTCAAGTTTTATTATGAGAGAAACCATGCAAATTTAAACCTTGCTGCCTGTTTCTGACTTAGTTGCTTGGTGTTAGCAGTCATCATATTCAGGAGGGGAGCTATAAGTACAGAAATTAGGTAGTGCAGTTTAGTGGAAAGACTATGAATCTACACCTTGGTACTTGTGTGCTCTTGGACAATTTACTGATCCTTTATGGGCCTTAGTTTCTCAACAGCAAAATGATGAGTTTGGGCTTGATCTGTATGACGGGTTCTAGAACTCAATCCTATGAGAGATCTGATATAGTCAAAGCTGTTTATACTTGCTGTGCGGGGGTTCCTTCCCCACAGGAGTGAAATTAGCCAGAGAACGGGGTTTCCTCTTCTCATTCACTCAAGGTGAACATGCTCCCTCAATTTCCTGACTACATTAGCTTGCAATGGTTGCCCCCATAATATAGAAATCCACCAACCAACTACATATAGCATCTATTCATCTGTATTTCCATGAGCAAATAAACTATACATACCAAGAAAACAAAGGCCATTTGTTCTAGGTAGAGTGCTAAGTTCAGAGAATAAAAAAGACAAAAATAAGTCACTTCCCTCGAGGAGTTTACGTTCTACTGACCGGATGTAAAATTTGTCCAAGTGAGTAATCGAAAAGTCTGGAGATGATACTGGATTTGTGATTTCATTGATGTAGTGAAATCCTGATGATTAAACTCCCTCTGCTAATGCAGATTACTACCTCCCCTGCAAATCCTATTCTGTGAAAGTTGCCTGGAGGAACAGAGAGGTTAAATGATTTACTTAAGGTAGTACAACAAGGGCTCAAATAAGAGAAAGTGTGTATGTGGTAATGCAAATTAAGTTCAAAAGAAAATCATTGCTAATAACTACAGATTATTAGTTACTACTCTAGGGGAAAAGAGAATGTTATACTGTCTCCATTACTAAACTCAATAGTAAATTAACTTTAAAAGAAGAAAAAAAAACCCAACACCATTAACTTAAAGAGTACTGGGAAGTGGGGAGGAGGGAGAGGGAGAAAATGAATGCATTGTGTGGTAACATTCTTTGCATTACTTAGACATAGAGGACAGGTGGAAGGAGTTGGCTGTAGCTGCAACAAGTATAAAGAATTTTCTAGCCTGATGGAAGAAGAGGAAAAAAGGCATGGATTTAAAATGGGCAGACCTGAGTCCTAGTCCTTCTTGCGATATTGAGCAAATCACGTAAATGTTCAGAGTCTAGTTTCCCTGTCTAGAAGGGGGATGAAAAGACTTGAAAAACCTATCTCCCTGAAGTGCTGTGTGAAAATAGTTTTGTCAACCTCAAATTGTTACGCAACAGTAACCCAGTTGCCACAGTTATTATGATTGTTCTCCAGGAGGTTGTTGGTACAGAGGAATTCAGCTTCAGATAAGTAGGGAAGTGGGGAGATAGGGGTGATGGGGAGAGATGTGGACTAGAACAGGGGTGGGGAATATGCAAGGCCATCAGGCAGTCAGAATCATAGCAAGTACAGTAGGGTTTCCTAGTGGGCCTTCAATCCAGAGACTGGGCAAAGCTGGCAAAATAATGATACAGGCAGAGCTGGGGCAATGAATTGGTGTGCTCTGGGCAAGGTTGAAAATTAAGCCGTCTTTGCATGTAACACGTGTACTTGGACATCAGAAATAATTATCTGTGTGCCCCAGAGAGTACAATTATTTTGTCATTATAAAAGATCTGTTTTTCAAAATGTTTTAAAATTTCCCTCATGGAACTCAGCCTGCTGCTGACAAATTCTGCCCTTTGAAGGGTTGCTGGGAACAGCTTTGCTCTGGAAAGGGGAGTATGCCAACTTGAAAAGATTCTTATTTGGAATAATTTCTTGATGAATGGGAATGAGTCCCTGGTGTCTGATTTTTCTCCTGAGAGTTGGGTCTGGAGTATAGGGTATGTTTTCTAAAGGTCTAATTGAGTTCTTAGGGTCCTCATGGAGGTCTTAGAGTATCCTCTGGCCTGTTGTGGGGTTTTGCCATCTTGTTCCTTAGAGTGAAGATTGGTAAAGGGAATTTTCCCTGTCTCTTAATAGTGCCAAAGGAAGGTCCTTATTATGATCCCTTAATTTTTCAACAGTCTTACTCTCTGCTTAGAGGAATCTGCTGATGAGGCCAAGATTATAGGTTTCTTCCTTACAGACTATGCCCCTCACCCTGGCAAGCTTTTTGGAAAAGTGAGTCTGAGTAGATCATAATGAATCTGTGCCTACTACTCAAAAGGTTAAACAATTTAAGATTCTTTTTCTGATAGTCACTAGTCACTTTCAAGCATGAAGGATATGTTTTGGTTTTGTTTCGTTTTGTTTTTTAGGATATATGTTTTTAGAGAACTTTGTGGTTAAAAAGATTTTTTTTTCTCCCTAATGGATTATGAGCTTTGGATGTGAATCTGGATGAGGAAAGAGAGACTGGCAGGGACAGAGGGACATTTACTGTACCTAGCATTTTAAGGCAATGTTGGGGTGTCTGATTGTTTTCTCTGTCTGCTTTTCTGCTATGGAATCTGACAGGGTTACAGCATCTTGGTTCTCTGTTAGCATTTTATAGTGAAAATAAGACAAAAGATGCTTCTTCATAGAGTAGAATGCATTGAAAAAGACTTCTTTTCCATTAAAATCTAACCTTTTATCAACAGGAAAGGTAACTTGAGTGCCCCAGATGGGAATTGTATGCTATTTGATTCATTTGTAGTACTGGGGTGTGAATACATATGCCTCTTGTCTATACCTATACCTCTTGATCTGAAGTTTTTTGGTCAGAAAATAACAATAAAGAATAAACATGCACAATTTAGCCTTAGTTTCACAGAATTGGCTACTGTCGAACAGCTTGACATCCCCGAAAAATGATTTGCTGCAGTAAGAGTGTGGGGAAACACAATTGTCTTTCTTCATTGTCATAAAGGCTTGCATTCTGGGCTGCTATCCAGTAGCACTGAGCTGCCTGACTGCATTCCCTTTAGTAAACGCGTTGTTTGATCCTAGAATTCATGTCTATGAAACTGTCAGAGGATCATGGTTGAGTTTATAAGGTCCAGGAAATGGTGGGATTGCATTATGAGCATGGTTTCTCTGTCATTCTATTTCACTGCCAGTGAACGTAATTTTCCTTCCCCTTTTCTCGTAAGAGATATTTGCAGGTCCCCTGGTCATTCCCCTTCTTTCTATACCCCCAAACCTTAGGTAGTCATTCTAATGATATGAGAACATTAAAAATGCCACAGTTAAGCAAACCTCTTGGCTATTCCAGCAGTTTAGCTTGACCATGGCATTGAGGGAGTCATAACCTTTAAAATGAGATTTTTCCCCCTTACACTGAATCTTCTTTATTAAAATAAACCAATTTGCTCTTATGATGTCCCACGTGGGAATAGAGAATGGATCAATTCCATTCATAACACATGAATCATTTTAAGTCGTCTCTCAATATCCTTCCTTTTTACCTGCTCCTTCAGTATACTCTGCTCAACAGTCTGAATTTCTTTATTCTTCCTGAGTCTTATTCCCAAGATTGCTTCTGAATACCCTCTTGCCTGGCCCCTTTCTGAATGGAAGTATTGCCCATTGTCTAGGATTCAGAGTATAATCAGTGACCTTACAGCAGACTAAAGGTAATTGGTATACTCAGGGACAAAACTAATGTCCTTGGCCTCATTAGGCTAGTTCACTAGCAATAACACTAAAACTCAATTCATGGTTACAAAGACCAAGAGACTTTGTCTGCAGAGACTGTATAGTGGTGCGGTCCATTTCTGTCTTATAGTAGGTTAAGGAAATTGAGGCTAATGTATAAAAGTCTTCTGAATTTTAGTATACATCCCTTTAAGGCTCACCATTTTTACATGACCCTGTGTTTCTGTGGTATAGAATTAAAACTGACGAAAAAGTACTGTGACAAAGACCAAAGCTTTTAATATATAAAATTTCTTCCATTTCTTAGAAGCAATTCAGGCAATTGCAATGTAAAATAGGTGCTTTCCATAAATTGTCATTTAGATTCTTGATAGTGATTTTTGCCACATGGACCAATGATTAATAATTTAGAACTTTGAGGTTTGAAAAGCATTTTGCATACGTTGCCTTGAAATAAAACAACATTAATAAAGTAGCCCATTCTTACAAGTACTATACTGTTTCTCTAATTGGCCTGGATATATGATACAACTTTTTTCCTTATTCAATTTTTATTCCTTATCTTATGAATACTGTCATTTTAGTTGTTTTTAGAAATAGAAAAGCAAAATATAAGGTGTGTGTTTTTTTTTTAATCTGGTGTTTAAAAATATGCCAAAAAATGATTTTGCCATGCTTTTCTTTGTTTTAATGAAGACTCTGGGCAACTCATTAACCTCTTATTGCTCAGGCAACTCTGACTCTAAATTGCAAATAAGACGATACCCTGCAATGGTAGAGGGAGGTTATTTCCATGTATACTAATGGAATCATGGGTCTGATCCCTAATCCATACATAAACTTTATGTGTCTCTCTCCTGCTCTACAAATCCCTAAGACTAGAAGTTAGAGATGATTTCTTGATCTTCATTGGTGAAGGATTTTCCACAGCACGATCACAACATTGATGAAATCGATTCCTACACCACCACCCCTTAAAAGGATGAGATCTGTCTTTAAATGTGTATTTGAGCAAGGCCTTTTCAAGCCATCCCCAAACTAATTTTATCTTGACATGCTTCTTCTCTGAAGTAATATAAAAATCTTCATTTAATAAGTGTATATGAAGACTTTGTGGTCCATAAGAGAACCATGACATTCCAGCATATTGATTTTTATGGTGTTAAAGGGTGAAAGATCTGGTGTTAATGGTCCAGAAGAAAATTGGGTTTCAGATTGTACACTATAAGTAGGTCTGGCTTTTTGTGAAACATGACTGGCTTTTTAAAGCAGTTAAAGTAATTGTTACGGCTTAGATAATTTCTAGTGTGCAAACTTTGGAAGATTAATTTAAAGCAGACTCTGTGTAATTAATTATGCATGCAAAGGATAAAAAGTGCCAACTGGTTTGAAAAACAGGTAGAATTCATGGGTAATGTTTACAGAAGCCCAGAAGTATACCCTCTGTTTGCGAATTGTTTATGAGTAAAGTTTAGAAATTCAATTCAGTCTGATGAAAAATTTTAATAATGTTCCAGATTTTCCCAAAACATGTTTCTTTTTATTTGTAGACTCTGGTTGGTGTTATCTAAGGATTTGTAGTCTGTTACCTTCATACTTAGATTCTTTTGCATTTTGTGTTTGAGTTTTCTTTCCTTACATTCACATAGATTGTGAGTTATGCCACAAAAGGACCAAAATTCAAACACATGCAATGCCTTGGCAATTTTGTGTTCCTGTATAGTCCATCAAATGTTGACAATAGAGTGCAATAACTACTATAGACATAGCCTGAAGAGGTATAATAATGATCATCCTTCATTGTCCCCTTTTGATGTTGAAGTATTCTTTTTCAATTTAATGACCTTTAGTAAATTCATCGAAAATAACATTTTGATTGTATGATTATCATGTGAAAAACTCTACAGAACTAACTCCAAGTGCATCTTTGGTAACTAATCATAGGTGCACTGGATTCATTGACTTAAGCCGATCTATCATAGTCAACTTTTAATTTATTTCCACGTGTTCATGCACTTGAATGAGACTCTGACCTGCAAAGGAGTAGGAAATGTATTTTGCAATATATGTTTGCTCTGTTTTCTAACAACATAAGTATTTTGCTTAAGCAGATTTGCTAGAAAGTGACAGCTTTGAAAAATTGGACAGAGGAGCTGCTGGAAGCATTTTAGTTCCAGGCAATCTAAATAGTGCAGAAGGGGAAAATGAAATATCACCGTATTTTAAAGATGACAGTTTTGTCAAAGATTCCTTTTCACTCTTTGGCTTAAAACAAATTGAGTAAATCAAGTATATCTGTTCAAAATGTGTGTGTGTGTGTTCGTTCACTGAGCAACCATTTTCTTTAAAGTGTTTTCTTTGCACCTAAGAGAAATTTATCTTAATAAATGCAAAATATTTTTAAGAGAATATAATTTTCTTAATTATCAGTTGAATGCATTTTCAGATCATAGCCATCATTCACAGCACTGTGACATCTTAAAGAACTAGGGGAACCTGGTGAGCTTTAAATTACAGGTGAGCATGTCCTTGTATATATATTTCAGTGGTATTGAAATAGAAGTAATTTTAAAAAGCCTGATCATTTTTTCCAAAACATTTTGCAAAAATGGAAAAAAATAAAATCAAAGACAAGATTAGAATGTATAGCATAATGTAAAAAGATTTGTACTTATCATTTTTTTTAATAAAAGCTGCCAATATCCTGAAGAATATTACTGGTGAGTGTGCAAATATATGACTGAGTAAAGGTATAGCAAAGCCAAACTCTTGTGAGGAAAAAGAAGACTAGATGAGAAATCTGGATACCACTTGAACAAATCTGTCATACTTGAGGGGGTGTAAAACATTAAAAGAAAAATCATAAAGTTCATATTTTGTAAGCACTATGAGTTTGCTCTCTTTCATTCTCTCAATATGTATTAGATGTATATGTGTATGCATATACATAGTGATATGTATATATGAAACTGTTCTTTCTTTCCCATGAATATCAGTTTGTAACAGGTCTTTAAAAACACACACGTTATTGTTAGAAAAGTCTTTGCCACTCTGTCAAATCCTCGCATTTACTTTGTGATCCGTCTTTTCAAGGAAACCATGGGTTTCTTGTGACTTGCAGGCTCTATAAAATAATCTGCCAAATTCTGGACCTCTTATTTTATTCTCATTTTCTAATGTGCCTCTATAGGGCTGGCATCATCATTTAAATAATTATGTAGTTTAGATGTAATTTGTTCAAATCATCTTTGACAAGACTAAAGTGACGTTCATGTTCTATGTATAAAAAAAGCAACTTGCTTTCATTGAATGCCTTGTGTGTTTCTATTAATCCTTTCTTCACTTGTGTGCTTTATTTTTCTGGAATTTTATACCACACACTGAGAATTACCTAAATGTGTACTACCTAATGAATATGCAAAGTGACTGATTTCCCCTTCCTTGTCACCAAAGATGCAACATAATGATCTAATGTATTTTTATAAATCTTCTCAGGACCCTTCAGCTTTTCAAATGAATTTTGGTATCGTTTATAGGTACAGTGGGACTTGTGGTATGGTTTGGTCACTAGTTATCACTTCAGCCATTCTCTTCCCTATCAGAGAGCATCAATTTATTTTCATCATATTAGTACAGGCTTAATTTTATTTCATATCCAATATGACAAAAGTCACTTCATTAGCCACCACATTTTTTTCCTTTTTGCTTGTATTCATCTATATCTTATATTAAGTATCATAAAAAATGTTCTGCTTCCATTAACAAAAAGTAAGTGGAGAACAAAAAGCCAATTATTTGCAGCACATAAAATCCTTATGATAATTCAGTCGACTTTAATTAAACCAATACATCACACTGTGCTTTATAAGACAAA